>ML784254.1:750369-776935 GCA_009831015.1 Picea engelmannii | reverse complement strand
TACACAATACACAATCAACATATATTTGGTACTTATATTTCAATAGATGACCACCAAAATGTGTGTAGACCTTCCACGAACCTTCCATAATTAGACCACACTGCTCATCATGCCAAGCAAAGGGTCACCCCTGAGATGGGACTAAACTCCACCCAGGGAAAAGGAATCCTAGACCTAGGTTGAGGCTACAGGAAACTGCACTATGCAACTAGAAGGATTCTCTCCAAGGAGCCTACTTACTCCCACTACTCACAGACTGCCATTCCTCACATGTCTATCCCACCCCGGGAATATGCACCTGCATTGTTCCACAATCCATCGGCTGCTCCACTTCCCTTCTAGAGCTTCAAAAATAGGCCAAATTAGGAATTCTTAGAGCTTCATAGCTGGTACTATACTCCCTCCAGAAAAAATCACTTCCCAACAAACTCTCTCACCTAGAAAGAGTTTCTCACAATCTTGACAACCTGCTTCTTCAACCATGATCCTGACAACCCGCCTCTTCAATCAACAACCACCAAAAATCGAGTAAGGCAAGGGGATGACTCATCAATTTACAGAGGTTCAAAAAGAGGAAATGACTCTGGCTATGTAATTTTTCAGTGCGTGTGTGAACTGCACAAGGGATGGTCAAGATGATTTGGATGAACTCATGGGAAAATAAATGGCCATACTGGTTAGAATGTTGAGAGCGAGCAAGGAAGATGGCGAGAATGGTCAGCCTGCAGAATCGTGAGATAGATGCAATGGTGAAAGAGAACTCCTTAGGAAGGTTTCTAGAATGCTTTTTGAACCCCCAACAAAGGTGGAACTTCCCACATAAATCTTCATGAGTCCTAGGTGACACTTGGCTCTTCAGGAGCACGCTCCTCTCCACTTGGAGTTTGTTCGTCTCCTCAAAGGAACTTAGGATAACTAGGTTTATTTTCCCAACTTTAGTACTTTTCAGGAATACCTTATAATATTCCCTTGGGTTAATCCCTCAATATTATCCCCTCTTTCCTAGCCTCGCAGCCCCATTCCTTTCCCTACCCAATGGATCTTAGTCCCCCATATCTCTTTCTTCGTGGTCGGTCTACACGTAGCGATGTATTTTATTAATAATATGCATAATTATATATAAACAAATCAGGCCCATTGACCTAAGCATATATGCTCTTTGGCCTAATAAACAGATAAGCATACCATCTTATAATTACTTTGCTCACTAGCCTACAAACATCATTACATTTCACAGGGGCTCGACCTTGGGGTATTACATTTTTCCACTTTAAGGAATTTGTTGGTGTTGGAGAAGCATGGGTAGGCCTCCAAAGTCCACATGTCAAGCATATAATCACTCTCATCATAGTGAAGACCCTCTTCTCCTAAAAAACTCCATGTGTCAAAAAAGTGGCACTTCACCACCATGCCCTAGCCCCAAAAGCATGACATCAAGCTAAAAAATATGACATTTTTACCCTCAAGGGAAAATCGTTTGGAAAGTGAGGGTTGGGCTATGTCATCCAAGTCATCATCAAGGCCTTCCAAGTCTTATCTCTCTCATCCATCATGCGGGCCCTTCGCATCCAACCTATGGGATTGTAGCCCCATGGAAGCCCAAGCTAGGCTTGTTCTCCCAAAACTATCCACCAACTAGGTCCTACAAAGACAAATGAGCACACCCTCCAAGGATCTCAAGTCATAACATCATGATAAGTGAATCCAACCAATAAATAATCCATCTAAGCATGTACATCAAATATCACTATATCAAACAATTAAAATCTCAAAGACACTATGTGACTTGTCAAGCTTGAATCTGGGAGGGTTTACGAGGTGTCCTATTAGGTAGATTTTTCCCTAGGTCAAGGAGAGTTTCCAAGATATCCCTCTCTAAGCCATGTAAATTGGATGAAGTGGTTGGGGTTAAGACTCAATCAACACAGGTCTCATGACATACAAGGGGGTGTAGTGTCTCATTTATGGGTTCCTTTATAGAGGGTGTGTGGTACCTTCATCCCCAATGCCCTCTTTCCAAGCCCATTAATTACCTTTTATATTTCTTATTTATTTTATTTCAATATAGCATAAGGAGAGTTTGAAGCTCACTTCCTTGGCATGGTGACCAGGTGGTGGAAATGTCACCCACAAAAAACTAATGGAAATGAGAAGGTTCTCTCATGATGAGACCCCCTTTCTCTCAATCATGCAACTGAGATCCATTTCCATGGTTTGGTGACCAGATGATGACAATTTCATACCACCAAATATCCATGGATGTGATAGGTCGACTCGTGATGATACCTCCTATCCTTCAACTAATCTTTTAAGCATTCTTTATTATATGGTGGGTCCCCTTTACTCAAAGATAATCATTTCATTTCTTTCTTGGGTGATCCCTGGGTGAAGCATCTGGAAGATTTATATAAATCTTTTATCTTTTACCCAACATCCATCACTTTGGGCCTTTATCCCCTTCTTCTGATAGAATGAGGGACAACCCCTTCTTAGGTCAATACACCCTAAAATCCCAAGAGATGGGAAAATGGAGGGGAATAATGATGTAAAGTGGTAAGTATGGTTGGGAATGGTATGATGGTTCATCAAGGGATTTCCCAGTAGAAAACCCATCCCTAAGGAAAACCACTTACTAGGGAACAACATTAACTGCCAAGGTGAAGCAAGGAAAAAGGCATAATATCCAAGCATATATCATGAAATGTAGATAAATTTAAGATACAACATAATCAAATAGCTTAAATATTGAAATTATGCTCACCATAACATTGAATTGTACCTCATGGAGCAAGGCCCACTGCCTTCCAGAAGCCAGTTGGTGTGGTGGATGCCATCTGTAAAACTGTGACCATCTATGTTGGTGAGAGGGTTCTCCATCTATGCAAAAGGGTACTATTAGTCATGTAGTCTCTCGGCACTCCATATCTACAACCTGACAGCCTCAATACATGATCTCCTTAGTTATCCACAAAATGGGGATAGCAGAGATGAAATTAATTGAAGAATAAGTCATGTGGCCTCATCCTTATGATTCTCTCATCTCGTCTTCTCAATCACTGATGCAGGTTCCATTTCTGTTGCCACCGTCAAATTTTACAATCCTTTCATTTTGATTTGGAATTCATGTTCAGATTCCATTAAAAATAATTATGCAGTGTGAGTATTTTCACCAAATGTGACTGAAAAATTGGTGTTGTATTCTTTCCTATTACTGGTTCTAAAAAAAACATAACTGTTTTCCTGAGAAATCACTGAAAAAACATTTTTTCAAGAGTGTTTGACTGTTCCAATGGGCATCATGACACACTGTCACACCCTATGTGAAGGATATAGTGTGACACTTAGGATAGTTTCTCACCCTTATTCAAGGATAGACTGTGACACTTTAAAAAACTATGAAAAATTGGTTGTGACACTGTCCCGAAATTTCCAATTTTATAAGTGTTCCTGCAACTATCCCACATTTCAATAGGGAGAGGGTGTGACACATTCAGATGCACGAATTAAGCTCTTAAATATTATGATTTCCATCTTCTATGGCCTGTCTAATTTTCTTCAAGAAGTCATGCTCTAATACCATGTCAATGTTTCATAGAAACCTGCATAGGAGACCTCGCTAAAGCCAATACAAACAAATCTTATTAAGAAACAGACAAGAGATTCAATATGGAAGAATGAGAAAATATATTTACACTACTCCATTGAGTTGATCAATGATCAAATGATTCAATGAATGAGCGATATACACTCATATAGGAAATAACATTTGATAATTAACAAAAGTGAACAAACAATGAGCTCTTCTTATGAATGAATGCATGCATAATAGTGATTGTCTAAAAATAGAAAGTGTAAAACAAAACTAGCTCCAGTTAACTAATAGTGAACTAGTGAGTCGAAAATAGAGATATTTCCAATAGTACAGGCTTGGTACATGGTTGATGGTATGATATAGGTTTGATGCATGATATGGTACGTGGTACATGTATTGATGTACATGGTTGATACATGGTATGATACAGGTTTGGCACATGATATGGTATTGCTTTTTGTGCATGGTTGATCCATGGTTTGGTACAAGTGTTGGTGCATGATTGATGCATAGTTTGGTATAGGTGTTGGTTCATTGTTGATGCACGATTTGGTACAGGTTTTGGTGCATGGTTGATGCATGTTTTGGTACAGGTGCACGGTTGATACAGGTTGATGTACATGGATTAATGATGGTATCCATGTGAGAGGATATGGTTTTGTTGATGTTCAATGATGGTGACAGGTTGATGATGTTGTATTATACCTAGGGAGGTAATATGGGGTACCTAGGGAGGTACCCAATGGGAATGTGGTTATGTATTATTAGTGGAATTAATTTAATAGATGACAATGTGGTCATTCAATGTAAGGTGGACTAGGTCCACTATATTAATAAAGGTCCACTATGGTAGTTAAATGTAAAAAATGTGAGAAGGCTCTCTACAAGGTTCCTAGGATATAGAGAGAGCTATATAAAGAATTTTAAGCAATGTAATGGAGATAGTGAAGAATATTGTAAATGTATCAAGCAAGGATTGCTTGGGGATTTTTATCCTTCCTTAAGGATTAATATATGGTGTTAACCTACCTCAAAGGTTTTCTCTATTTCTTGTGTTCAGTATTTAGTGAATGGTTTGGATCATTCTTGTTGATATTGTGGGTTTATTTTGAGATTTATATTTATATCTATTCAGGTACTTAACAATTGGTATCAAATCACTTTCCTTCACCAAAGAAGGGAAGAATATTTTTCTCTTTTTTCAGATTTTTTCTAGGGAAAAAGAAGGAGGCGCACTTTAGGTTCATATCTAAAGATTTATCAGATGAATTTGGGAAAAAAAATTGGATATTTTAATTCCTCTAGGAAAAATACCCAATTTCAAAAAACAAATCAACCGAAACAGATTTCAGGATGTAAAGTTATGAGCATTTTAAATTCAATAGTTTTTTCAGGTTTTTCTGGAAAAAGTCGTGATTTTCTACAGTAAGTTATTTCTACACCCTAGTTTTTGTTGAAGATTTATTCCAAGGATGATGTTTTTTATTGGAAGAGATGATGACCCTAGTATTGAATAATTTATACAATCTCACAAGTCATTATGGAAAGAGAAGTGTAAATCTTTTGTAGACTAGGGTTTCAAAGGTGATGCTCTCATATGGTGGAAATCCTTTCACCAATCTGAGTGGATGTCACTTTCTGAGGAAGCACTTGAAAAATTACTTTTATACAAGTGGTCTCATACAAAGAGTAAGGATAAAGACATCACCAAGAGTTTATTTTCATGTGGAAAATCTATATTACAAGTTCATGGTTGTATTCATAAAGAAAATGTCATTGTTTCTATTAACCCTAGTTGCAGACAAAATTTTATCAATATTCAGTTGGTTAATAGATTTCAAGTTCCGGAAAATAATATTCAAAACACACAGGTTGCAGGTGGAAATGTTAAATTTTTAAAGATTTGAAGCTCAGTACGGATAAATATGTGTTGCATTCATATTTTGAGGCTCTAGATATGGGTGATGAAGACATTGTTTTGGGATATACTTGGATAGAATCAGTGTGTACCATTAATATTAATGTGCAAAAGAAGTTTCTAAAGATTCGGTACAAGAAAAATGAAATTACATTGCAGGATGTGTCTCTTAGTAAGAAAAGATGGGCCCATGGAAGCTAGAAAATAAGTTATTGTCAACTCTGAAGTTGAATAAGAGGCAGTGTCTACAGAAGGAGATGAAGAAAAAATATAGGAAGGACATAATCAATAATCTAAGGAGGTCATTGAATCAAAGGCACAAAGTGTTGTAGATTTGAAGAAAAAATAATAGATTCCTACAGTTGTTGTATATCGCCATCCACATCATATAAAGACACAATAGTCATCAAGGAAATAGTGTGTGAATCAACACATTTATGCACCAATAGGTCATCGGAAAGGAAATTGATCAAGAGGTGCATGGAGGACTATCAACACTATGGGAAGATCTCAGGCTACAAAACGAAATCCCATGGAAAACCTGACATGATGTAGAGCAAGATCAGGGTGGAAAGGAAGTAGACAGACATCATGTTTGACTTCCATTGCGATGGATCAATGGTTGTACTTGGTACCAGTTGGCTACATTGCTTAGCCATCCATATTGTATGATTTCTTCTCATGTTTCGAGGAAAAAACATGTGAAGGGGGATGGAATGTAGTATACCTAGGGAGGTAATATGGGGTACCTAGGGAGGTACCCAATGGGAACGTGGTTATGTATTATTAGTGGAAGTCATTTAATATATGAGAATGTGGTCATTCAATGTAATGTGGACTAGGTCCACTATATTAATAAAGGCCCCCTATGATAGTTAAATGTCATAAATGTGAGAAGGCTCTCTAGAAGGTTCCTAGGAGAAAGATAGAGCTATATAAAGAAGTGTAAGCAATGTAATGGAGATAGTGAAGAATATTGTGAATGTATCAAACAAGGATTGGTTGGGGAGTTTTATCCTTACTTAAGGATTAATATATGGTGTTACCCTACCTCAAGGGTTTTCTCTATTTCTTGTGTTCAGTATTGGTGAATGGTTTGTATTATTCTTGTTGATATTGTAGGTTTATTTTGAGAGTTATCTTCATATCTCTTCAGGTACTTAACAAATGGTATGTCAGTGAAAGTGGTAGTGACAATGTTCAGTTGACGTGATAGGTTTGATATAATGACAAGTTTATCAGTTATAGGTTGATGTGAAAGTGGCAGTGACAGTGGTAGTGATTGTGGTAGTGAATGTTTAGTCTACACTTATATTTAAGGGTGGAAGGAGGAGGCAAGGAAATGTGGTTGTAGCCTCCTTTTGCTTGGTGCTGAATAACATAGGGAGTTGGAGATTCCTTCAGGTTGGATCCTAAGAATCAGGGGGTTGTAGCCTCCTTTTGGTTGGAGCTTGAGAATTCAGGGAGTTGTACCTTCCTTCAGGTTGGAGCCTATAAATAGGGGGTCGTATCCCTGTTCTAGTTGTAGTTGCAGAATAAGGAAGTGTGTGCTTGTGCTTCCAATGAATGCATTCTTTTATATATAAGAAACAATTTTGTGGTTTTATTCCATTGGGATTTCCACGTAAATTATTGTGTATTGTGTATTTGATGTGATGTTGTTGGTGTGATGTGCGCTTCTTATGATTATATTCTCATTATATATTTAATGCAATCATATATTATACATTGATGATATACTACTGATAATATTGAAGTTTATATAGTGTGGTTAAAAGTGGTAAAAGTGTTCATACTAATTCACCCCCCCTCTCTCAGTATTCCAAAAAATTGGACACATTTTTCGACTAAATTTATTAAGTTGTAGTGCTGATATTTGTCTCACCAATACATGATTTTGGATGCCTTGCAACACCCTTGTGTTTCCTTCACTATCTTCACATTCTATAGTTTTGTGATAACAATCCAATTTTTCTTTGTGGGCATCCAACTAACCCATGTCTATTAGTATGTAATGTGACCCTAAAGGTAGGATATTTAAGGATGTTTGTGCATGTATTCCATTCACTTCAAATGGGCATGATTCAATCATTTATATCACCTTTCACTTGGTTCCTATGTCTAGTTGAGCTAACTATGATTTTACATTGTAATTTCTCTATAAGGAAAATGCTTCAACAACTTGGGGTGAAATATAACTAAGGTTGGAACTAAGGTAAATCAAAATGGAAATGGGTCATTTGGTAATTATACTTTCAAGTTGCACCACTAAGGATTGGCGGTCTTCCTGTCGAAAACTGCATAAATTTGTGGCACATTCTTGGCCACATTATTAATAGTAGTATCGTCTTGAACATTGTAAACTATGTTATAGTCATGTTGTCTCTGAGGGAATTCGCTCAACATATGTGCTTCTCCACAACCCTAGAATTGTAGAGGTCCTTTGTTCTACTCTTCTACTTTCTCCCTTACTTGCTTTGTTAGCCGATTCCTACTTTGAGAGGGAAAATTTTTCTAGTGCATACTTCTAGTTGGATGACTAGGATGAGAGCCTCTTTTTGGATTTTTGTATTGGTATGGTTTAAATAGATTCCTCTTAAATCCATTCTTATCCTTCCTTTTCCAATCCTTAATATGATCCTATCTATTCTTCGATTTATTATAACAATATTTGTCCTTTTTAATGGTGTCCTCTAGTGTCTTAGGATCATCAAACTCAATCCTATCGTGATAAGAATATGGTAGTTGACTGAGGAAGTGATCTATCCTCACTTTCTCATCATTGAGATAAGGGACATACCTTAAGAACTCTAAAATATTTTTTTCATAAGCATCCATGGTAAGTTTCCATAACTTATGTTTATGGAACTCTTTCATCTTACCATCATAGTAATTCTCTGGTAAATATGCCTTCCTGAAATATTTCTCAAAATATTTCCCAGTTAGCTAAATTTCCTTTAATTGTTTAAAATTCTTGAGGTCTTCCCACCATATGGAGGCTCCCCATTCATATTAAAAATGGATATTTTTTCCTTTGTATTGTTTGAGTAATTATGCACTTGAAAATACTTCCTTAATCCTAACAGCCAGGCTTTGACCTCCTCTCCTTTCTTGATTTCCCCATTAAAGGTATGATGATTTCCCTTCTTTAATTCCTATTTCAGAGAACTATGGGAGTGTTTCTTATTCTTCTTTCTTGGGACACTTGACCCAATGTCACTTATAGACAACTCTTATGTAGTGGTATTTCCACTAGATGACTCCATTGAAGAGTCTCCACTAGATATGTCTTTCTTATCACTACTATGCCTTCTCCTAGAAGAAGAACTCCCCACATTACTGTGAGTTGGAACATGCTTATGAATATATGATGGGTTATACAACTTATCAGAATGTTTTCATCATGCATTATTGGTAGCTAGACCTCCGGGAAAGTACTTTTGGATATCAAAAAGAATCTGCAGCAATATTGCATTTAACTATGCCTGCTTAGCTTGATATTTCATGATCCTTTCTGTTAGCAACATTTCTTGTAAAGGGGGGAAAATAGGAAGAAATGGGGTAAAAAACCCCACTTACCCTATGTTCGGGGCGCGAATGCACCTATGGTTAAGCAGCGAGCAGATATGGGCGGCCAGGATCTGCGTGCCCAGATCCACGATCGGAATCATATTCTGCCCACACCCCCCCCCCCCACCGTTCTACCTTTAAGGGGAGGGGGCAGGTCTGGAATCGAGCGTGCAACTCTCCGACGGCCGTGATCAGAGCGCCCAGATCAACGGCGCTCAAGCGATTCCAGACCCCCCTTGCCTTTCTACCTTTAATGCAGGGGGGGTTCAGAATGGTGAAATGTTAACATGGACCCCCTTCCTGTCATGTCACTGTCTAAGTCATCCTCCCTGTTGCCACCTGTTCTCCACCTACCGCCACCCTCTTCCCCCGCACTCCATACACCTTCCTCCTCTTTCCTATTCAGACCGCGTGGAATTCCTCAACTGATGTCACAGCTCTCGTTTCCTCTCCATCACCTCCACAGTGTTGACGCCATCGCTCCCGTCATACCCTTTTTCACATCCGCCATTGGGGTTTCTCGCAATAGTCCAGTGAAGTAGCATCCAAAGAGAGACCGTTCAGCTGATCCAGGTGGCACCATTAGGAGACCTCCACGTCCCTGAAGGAAGAGTTGACCGAGGTTGTCCCTAGTCCCAAGAAAGCAGTTATTGTGGTTGTTGCTGGTGGTTGAGCATCATCTCCGCCATAAAAATAAAGTCCAACAAAGGACTAAAGCTGGTCAGTTCATCTGTAGTAGGACAGTCCGAAATCTGATAGCGTCTGTCATGGGTGCACGATCAGCTAGAGTTTTCATGCACAGACTGTCTGAAGACATGCAGATGCAATGTTTTTAATGCAACGTCTTGTTTTTGTTGTTGTTGTTGTTTTGAGTATATGTAGGCGTTTTCTCCATTTTTGTAAAGGTGGGGTGTGGTTGAGCTGGGCTCCCGATTGTAAATTTTTGATGAAGCACTGGTCGCTATGGTTATGTATTGGCATTTGAGACTTCTTACTTTATGGATGTCAGCCTCTTTCCATCTCTTTGCTTACACTGCGTTAGAATAGCTCGGAATTAGAGGATCCAATCGAGTTGCGCTATTATAGGATGATGTAGGTTGGATCACTGTAATAGTCACAGGTTTTCTAATCAGTTCTTATGCTTTCTCAACGTTGAATGGCTCAGAATTGGAGGATCCAGTCGAGCCACCTTTCAGTTCTTTGAAACTCGGGGTTAAGAGGATCTTGTCTTATGATTTTTTCCTGCTCAAGCTGTCGAAGGCCTGATGCCCGAGGTAGTCTTGCTCACTCATTTCATTAAGTCTTCCATCTATCCATCTTATACTCAGCTTACTGACAAAAGTTGGATCAATACCTCCCTTGTCTTCTACATACCAGGCCCGGTTTCCTGAGTTAAAGCTATATCTTCTTGAGTCTCTATCCATTCGATCACCCCATTAAACAAATCGTGACATAAAACTGATGGGCGTCGAGCTCTTCTCCTGCTGCAATCCAGGAGTGACTTCTGACGCTAACACCTTCATTGTCTACTTTCATACTCCTCATTGTTTCTACCAAGTATAGAGGCATTTCCCTAGCCCTCATGCCATCAAATTACTCATCTTGGAAATGTGAGGTATCTTCCATGTTGAGTTGCACCATTCACGTTTGTTTTATTTTTATTTTCAATATCTCCTACGTGCTAAAACAATAAGACATCATTAGAAAATCACCATTCAAATTACATGTGAAAAGACTCTTAGCCTCACTAAGGCTTCAATCTTTCTCAATAGTCCCAAACCAAGTCTCTATCATTGTTGCCAATTCCTATTCAAAAGTTGTTGTTAGCACACATTAGCATAATCAGATTGTTGAATAGAAAATATATAAATGTTTGTCATGCATGATAATATGAATTTCATTTATATTTGTTGGCCCATTCTAGCCTAAAGTTTCAACTCTACCCTGATACCACTCTATAACACACCAAACCCCTTAAACATACTTACGATGGTGGGATATCAAAAAATTTCTCCCTAAAGGAATCTTTGCTTGGGTATTAAACCAAAGGATGGAAACATGGTCATCCAGATATTTCCAATGGCTATCCTCAAAGTAAACAAAATTGGCTCTAGACTGATACCGAGTGGCCCACCAAATTCCTACAGACTTCTCCTTCTACCACTTCATGTCACCAGTACAATCAAGAAATTTAGAAGTGTGTGCTAGTGTAGCAGTGATATGTCCTTGGGCAGGACACAATCCATATTACAATCTTGGGAAATACCTTGGTGAAAAAATTCTATGCAACCTGGATTTGAAACTACCTATATTGATGGTTCTCTTTTACTCAGGTGCAAATTAATAAACAACTTCCAGCTAGGAAGACTCTCATCGTTCAAGATTTAGGTCATGCAACCCCAATGCTCTCCTACAGAACATTTATTTCTGACCACCTCACCCCAACGGATCTAACAACTACGAAGGAGCTCGTCTGATGGGTGGGATTTTCATAGATTCATCAATTGGTAAGGTAGATAAAAGAAGCTCTCCTATGATGTAACAAATCCAATGGATGGGAATCAGGATGGTAAATGTTCAAGGCTCACTCAGGATTATCTAACCCGCATGACATTTAACGGATTGTCCAACCTTGTCCAATCACTCAAGAGGTGGGGCCCGCCATAAGATTCATGAATAAGATATCTTCGGCTTGACCCCATGGAATATCAAAAACGCACATTCACTTGGGATTTCACTTTCATAAATACCACCTCCCACGACCTTATGGTATTCTTTTCAAATAGTTCCTTCTGAATTAGGGTCTTTGACAAATCTGACAGTTATCAGACTCTCAAATCTAATGGTCAGGGTTTCCCTAGGATATCATATCCACTCGATAGTTAATCTTTCTACATAGATCTGATAAGGTTTCTCCTGGTTTTGATCCATGGTGAGATGCCCAACTCAGATCTTAATGGTAGGACCTCATGCTAATATATGGAACTAGTCCAATCAGACCTTCACCTTCGGGATTTTGTCAATAGGAAACACCTACCTCATGATCCTTAGATATTTTTTCGAACTCCACATCTCGATAAGACAAATCGGATGGCTTAGAATGGGATATTTGGTTCATATCTGTTTATTCTAGAAACTCGGTAAATCGACGGCTCTTGTCGACTCAAGCTATATTCATCTCATGGTTCACCTTGGAAAAACTCGTGGGTTCTTCTGAATGATCCTCTTTCTAGAAGGATTCCTATGACACTCTAATCTACAATGAATGGTTGATATCAACCATCAACATTAAATATATGGCTACTATTTTTTTAGGGTTTTTAAGCAGAGATCGTGAATAAGGGTATATGGTGCTTCTAGGTGAATAAAGTATTTTCCTTCCTTGCAATATCTGTAAGGAATTATCATTGGGACCCTCATATGTTTGGCCCACATCCTAGGTACTTAGATTTCACTTCATAGAATTCCCCGAGGCGATGATATTTTCATCTTGTAAACTTTCCGCTCAAAGGCTTGGGAAAAACACAGGGTTACATGCCCAGTTAACCAGGCATCCCATGCATTCCCTCCATATGTAAACAACCAGTGTGGAAAGGATATCAACAGACTAACAGGTTAAAATTTAACATTCATTAAAAATATTATAACTTCTTTCAAGAATGAAATTAAAATGCTAATACTCATTAACATATAATTACCAAATATATTTAGAAACACTTATATGTTTTAGATCAAACTCCAACCTTCTAACTAACTAAGGGTGAATTCATTTCCACCCAACCATAGGCTATGCTTAAATTTTTGTTTCTATAACAAAACAACCCCATTCTAGGACATGATAACACTAGGGACTCTCATGTTAAGGGTCTGAACATGAAGGTTACTCTCCTTCATCAATTGGAAACTACAAAAAACCCCTCTTCCCACTCAATCCAGGGCCATCATAAGATTACCATGAGCCTTCCTAGCTAGATTTCCTCTACACAAGGGAGTCCCTTCACTAGTACATAGTCCCTTATTGCCCTCCCCTTACTAGGAGAGTTTATTTGTAGCAAGCACCAGCTCGTGACCCTATTTTCTCTAGTCTGGGTTAGGGTATTTTATGTTCCAATTTGACCACGAGTTCCTTGGGTAAGATTCTTATTTTCCTCATAGTATATTCCCAAGTCTTTTTTCCTCTACCGAATTTGTGCTCTTTCCTAACTTGTGCATCCTATTCTCTCTTGTTTTTGTTAAGTTATCTCTCCCAAAATCATACTCGTTTTGTTTCCCCTTTCCCCTAATCTAGAGAATTCCTCCACCTAAGGTTCATTAACTTGCTTATGTCAGGATCATCCTTGGGATTCAAGATCCCAAATTGAAGGGGCACCATAGTACTCATGGCTGACATATCTAGCCGACCTATTCGTTCCAACTACTGGGTCTCATCCCCATTAATTTCCTTTCTTGTGAATAGGGAAAATAAGGGAATTTCAAGAAGGCTTGGTCATTCAAATTTATTCATGTGGAGGATGCGTTTCTTGGGTAATTAATATAATTTGTAGTTCCCACTCACCAATTCCCACTATGGTATCAAGACTAGTACTACTAGGCTTCCCCTTCAATATCTTTTTTGAAATTTCCATTAAACATAGAAACACAATTACATTGTTCATCAATTATAGTCATGAAGCATTAATCATAATTAATTACAAACTTGGGGGAAATCATAGTGTTATATAGCAATATTTTTGTTTTCTATTTTGCTTTCCATACTGAAATATTTCTCTAGGGATTTAGGTTCTAAGAGATGCACCTCATGTTGAATGTTCTTCTTTAAAGTGCTCATAAATATATCTAACAAATTATCCCCGTAAATGTTCTTTACACTGAGACTAAGATTTTGGAATTGTTGAATGTGTTATGTAACTAGGCCTTATTTCCAAAGATTTATCAATTAAATAAAAAATGCATCTGTCTTAATATCTCCATAATGTGATATCAATTCATATGTAAAAAAGTACCAAGAGATAATATAATTCTTTTTTCTTTCACAACACCATTGATACCAAACAAATTGATCATTTTCTAAATAGAAGGATGTAATAGGTGCCTTTTGTAAGCTTGGAACTTGGTGTAGATCAAGGTATTGCTCCATCTGGAATATGCATGTTATAATAATTTTACCATCAAACTTCCTCATATCGATCTTTGGAATGAAGTACTTCGTTGGTGCCAACTTGAATCCTTGATGTTGTGGATCTTGAAGTGATGAATGAATCTAAAATTTAGTATTGCTTCTCTCCAGTTGTGATAAAATACTCCCCATATGTGATTGAGTCTCAACACCATTTTTATCCTTATTTTCATGATTTCCTTAGATATCGATATCCATTTCATGGATCCTCTATAAGAACATGTCTTATATGGAATTCATGGATTTTTTCATTTCATTCATCTTCTTTTTTGTTTGATACATATTGTGAAAAAATTATTCTCTTTCTTCTTGAGTCATGGTTGTGTTCTATGGAGGTTGAGTTGGTGAAATAACTTTTGAAGAAACCTTTGGATACATGTGAGAAAATAATAATTCTCCTCTCTTTCCTTTTTATCACAAATTTTGAATCATCAAAAATAGATTTTCTAATCAAACGTTATGAGAGTTGTAAATTATGTACCTTTCAAACCCTTAATTTGGAGTATGTTTGGATGATTGGCCTTTTTCCTGATATATATATGAACTTTGAACCCTTATGAGTCTGAAATTTCATCTTGTAATACTTTAATATCACTTCTTAAACTCTTGAAAATTTCCCAATATGAACCTTCATTGATAAAAGGTTATAGGAGGTAGGTGATAAATCCTTTACTTCTAGATGAAAGTGGAGTAATGGAGGAAGAAGGTGCAGGGTGAGCACTTAGGGTTCTATGCATGGTATGGGATCAAGGATATATATCAAGGGGGGGAGATTAGAGGGGTTAAATTAGAGTCGGTAGGCTTTCAGCAGGGATGGAAGATCCCATGCAAGTCTTGGAACCTTGGGAAGACATATTAGGAACAAATAAAAAATATTTCAAGGATGTTTTAAAAGGGACTTCGGAAATATGGGGAGAAGATGTAGAAATGGGTGGGTTAGGAAAAGGAAAAATAAATTCATAGGTACAGGACAAAAAATGAGCAATTTAGGAAAGACAAAAAAAGTGGATTCCAAACATTTATGTGGCTAAAGAAAGCAAGAATCCCAGGTATAGGGTCACATGGTAGGAATTGGGAACTACATCCAATGGATGAAATACCGTGCGCTCATAGGAAAATTTAAGGGGATATAACTCTAAAAAAAGTCCTTGTAGATTTAGATGGCATCTAGGTGGAAAGTGAAGGTTCAAATCGACTTACAGCTAGGATCAAAAGGCTTCTTCACATCCGTCTTCTCAGATTCTTGGGACTGAGAAAAATTCTTCTAAGATGGGCCTTACTTCTTCAAATTGGTTGGGCTGCACATGAGATATTGGATAGATTGGTTTTCTCTAGAGAAAGAAGACTTCATAGCTTCCCCTATCTAGATCCAAATGTACTGAATCCCAAGGGAGTTTTGGGGCCATAAGACCCTGGAAGGAATCATAAATACCCTTGGTTCCTTCATCAAAGTTTCATAGGTCACCAAATATGCTAGGTATATCTCCTATGCTATAATATATGTTTATATGAATGTTGCAAGAGCCCTACTAGAGTCAATCATAGTGTCATACTAGGATGGATAAAGGAATCAACCCATAGACTATGAGCACATTCAATTCATATAAAGAAAAATCCATGTCCATGACCATTTGTTTAGGAACTTCCTCCTAAATGTTTCCAATACCAAAAATAAATCAAAAGAGGAGACAAATGAGGAGGGATTTTAAAAAACCCCAAGAAAAAGAATGGTAGACATATGGGCCCCTAAACAACCAGCTATGAATCAAGGTCAAAATATTGATAACAACTTCCAAGCCTTAGAGGGGGAACCAAGTGAACCACGAGAGACTGAGAAACCAAAGATTGACAAGGAAGAACCCAAGAAATATGATGCAATTGGGAAGGAACTACTTAAGATGAGTAAGACATCCAAATATCTAGGAAAAGAACAACTAGAAGAATGACAAATCAGAATCAAAGACACTTTGGTAATGGAATTTGAGTTGGAGGAGGAAACAGACCAATACGGCCCAGGACATGGATATAGATAAAATTTAAGTTGATATAGAAAAAATAATAAATGACCTTTATATCCATGGACTAAGGAATCTATAGAGGGATTCGTTAAAAGGAAAAGGGACCAAAGGTGCTTGAGGGAACTCATCATCCTCCATAGGAAATATGGGTATAAAAAAAAATCCCCTTAAACCCATGAAAAAGAGTCCTGGAGAAGAAAAAAAGAGGGGAATAAAGCCTCACGAACATAAAATAGAAGAAGCAAGGGCCCTACTAGTAGGTTCGGGTCAAGTAGTAGGCCTACTGAATAACTATTTCCCATCTCAACCAAAACATTAATTATGGAGATCACGTAATGGAATGTTAGATGTCTGAATTGACTATCTAAACATAGAATGCTAAGAAAGAGAATCAACTAGGAAAAATCATATATAGTTATAATATAAGAAACAAAATGTGACATGGGAGAGATGAGATGAATAGCTCAGAAAGTGTGGACAAGGTGCAAATAAGAGGTAATTACAATCGAAGGGGTTTCATGAGGGTTAGCCATCCTTTGGGATCTAGACTACCTGGAAATCAAGGAACACTGAGCTCATCAATGGATTCTCACAGCAAAATTAATAGTCAGAGGAATAGGGGAAACATAGTATGTCTTTAATGCATATGGACCCTAGGCCCCTGGTCAAAACAAGGATTTACTAGACGAACTAAATCTTTTAGGTAACACTCTACAACAATAATCATGGGTAGTGGGAGGATATTTAAACATGATTAAATATCCTCTAGAAAAGAAGGGAGGAATACTAGACCCCAAGAGTGCAGCCTTTGGGCATATAATAGAGCATCTCAAATTAATTGACGACACCATGACGAGTTTGTTTTTACTTGGAACAGAAAAATAGGGAATGATAAAAGGATTGAAATCTACTTAGACATATTCTTAGTTTTAGAAACATGTCTCCAATCCAAGCAAGCCCTCTCAGCATATGTCCTTCCATATTATGGTTTCGACCACTATCCCATAGTCTTAGATTGGCATAAGATTTTAAATCAAGGAAAAAAACCCTTTCGTTTTAAATTTTTTTGGCTAGACTGTCATGATTTCCTATATAACATGGAACTCTAGTGATCAAAGTACAATGAGCTATATGGAAAAAAATATGTATCAGTTTCAACAAATTCTTAGACATGTTCTCCAATGTATTAGGAAATGGAACAAAGAGGTCTTCAAAAATATATTTGAGGAGAAAAGAAAACTGGAAGTAGAGATGGAAGATATATTCCAAAAGGAGGTGATCCAGGGGATTCATTCAAAGTAAATAACCTCTAGGGAGGATGAAGTAAGATTGGAAATTTTGGGATGAGATAAACAAGAGGAAATGTTGTGGAAAAAAAATTCTAGAGTCCACTGGGTCAAAGAAAGGGATAAGAATACAAAATTATTTCACAATTCCCTCTTGCAAAGAAGAATCATGAATTTGATATCATACTTGAGATTGGATGGAGGAGACATTAAAGACAACCACAAGGAAATTGAGGAAGAGTTAACTAACTACTTCAAGAACCTCCTGACCGAGCCAAATATCAATACAGAGGAAGCAATAAATAGAATCACAGAGTCTATCCCCCCATTGGTCTGCCCATAATAGAATCAAAGTTTAATGAGACCATCCTCTTTGGATGAAGTGGGAGAAATTATGAAAGACATGGATTTTGGGAAAGTCCCAGGACCTGATGGTTTCATCATTGATTTCTTGCAGGCTAGTTGTGCGATCCTAGGAAGGGATATTAGGGAAGTGGTGGAAGATTCCCAATGCTCCAAATCCATCCTCAAGGTCCTCAATTCCACCTTCATCACCTTGATTCCCAAATTAAAGGGGGATAATTCAACAGATAATGTTTTCCATATCTCCCTCATTAATGTTATTTATAAAATTGTTTCTAAATTAATAGCTTATATGCTTAATCCAATCCTTCCCATTATTATCTTAGAAGACATTTTCTAAAGATAATAATTAATAATATAATTATTAATTGATTATTAACTATAGTATATAATAAGTAAATAGTAATAACAAATAGTTATTGATTATTCAAGGAACACATCCTTTCATGGATGGTCACCTTATATTCCCTATATATGGAATACTCATCATTGTAATATAACATCAATCATATCTTATATGAAAAACAACAACATGGTATCAGAGTTGGACTGGGTTGTCTCCCTCACGGGAGGGCCCAAGAAAATGGGGAAATCCATGCCTGCTATAAGGGAGCTGCCTGTGCAGTTAACTGTGACGGGCAGTGCTTTTATATGGATTTCCCTACAGGTGCTACCTTTAATTCCTTTGACGCCAACACTCATTCCTGGCTCAAGCACAACTAGCCATCGTCTGCAGAGCAGTCTACAATGTATCGTGGCACTGAAGACCAACACACATCGTTTGGAACAAAGAAACGCCACAAGGATTATGGCTAAGCTCGAGGTGAAACTAGCATGGCTAAAATCGAGTCGAAACTCGCCTTCGGTACGAATGTAACTGCTATCAATCTCTTTGGAATCTCCACTGATGGGCAGATGGGAGTGGATGAGTGCAACTTCTAATGATCTCCAAACAATCTCCTGCCTTGAATAGATGATAGTAAGGTAGAAGTACTATGCATATTGTTGTAAAAGAGCACCAGTGGCATCGAAACACATTTATGAGTCAAGGCGCAATGGCAGTTAGCTTGGAAAACAATATTATAATGAAAACCAAAAGAAAATATTGCACATGAAAGGAATATTATGTTCTTGTGATGGAACTGAGAGAAGGTTTCTTCCTAAATAGATGAGCAGGAGGAGGAGCACAAATTTCCCAGGTAAAGGAACTGGGGACGTGCGAACAAAAAACGCTCCCAACGGGCACAAAAAGGCTGGACATGCGTCTTAGCTATGTGTACCAGGTTGGATCCTACAATTTATCCCATCATAATACACTGGGCGAAATCTCCATAAAAGACTTAGTTGTGGATCTTCCTAGTCCCCGCACACATGGTGAATCCATTCAACAGGTTCCATCCCATCTTCACACGCTGCAAGAAGACGATGTTTAGGAGCTCACCTATAATCTACTGAACACATATCAACCTGCATTGCTTCACAATCCGAGAGAGAAATAATTTTAAACATTTGCAATCTGCACTGGAAGTGAAATAAATCCGTCCACAATGGAAGTGAACCAGAATGGGATATTTCTCCACTTGATTTATATCTAGTGAGGTTTCAGGAAAAATAAATGTGATCCCATATGTCCGTATGAGGATTGATGTTCGAATCTCTGTATGCTACTCTATCCAAAAATGAGTGAGAAGTAGTCACAGGTGCAATCAAATTGTTTACTTGATCTGCTACATCGACTTTACCTGAACTAGAACTCTCAATTAAGTCGTCGTTATAAATTAGAAATATATTATCCACATATCAGATACGAGGAAGAGGTGGATAATTTAATGTGGAATGCTACCATGAGAATGAGTGAATGAGGCCGGCCACGTCATCCTATCTGATTTCTTCACTCTAGGTAGAGAATATAGAGATGTTGCACCTACATGCATCAATGTCCTTACTCCATTTGAACTTTGACATGTGACAACACACAAAATCTTGTTTTGTATGGTAGCAATGAAAAAGTGATATCTCTTGATGAAGTTCATGAATTAATATGTGAAACACACTTTATGAAGTATAGTAATTCTTCATGTTGTCATTCGGTTTCTAATGTATGTTTCCATAAGTTTAAAAGAAGAAGAGGAAAGGCATTATTTTCTAAAGGAAATAATCAACACGATTATTTTGTGTGGAGAGATTGAGATGGACATAAGAAGAAGTGACAAACCCTCTATAGTCGAGATCACATGAAGCTTGTGTCAATGTGTTGATGTTTGAGGCAACATCATGAGGCAACAATAATTACCTATGTTTATGTGGGCAGAGGTATCCATGACTGTAGTGTATGTTCAAAACAAAATTTCTTGAGGAACATGACTCTCGAGGAGGCCTTCACCAGAGTGAAGCCTGAGGTTGGACACTTCAAGATATTTGGGTGTTCAATATACATTCATGTACCCAAGGAGAAAAGGACCAAACTAGATCCTTCAGGTAGAAAGGGTACATTTGTGGGGTACAATGAGTCTTCGAAGGAATACCGGATCTACATCCCTGGTCAGAGACAGATTGAGTGAGAGACATGAAGAGATGGTACCTTCCAAGAGAGAAAGATACCTCAGAGATATTCATGCTTTGTCACAACTATGAGCCACATCATTGATTCTAAACCTTCCTGTTATGAGGAGGCAACTATTCATATAGTATGGAGAGATGCCATGATGGAGGAGTATCAGTCCATCATGAAGAATGATGTGTGGGATATTGTTTCGAGACCTGAGGGAAAGTTTGCAGTGACTTCCAAATGGATCTACAAGATCAAACACATAGTTGATGAGAGCATCGAGAGGCACAAGCTGAGATTTGTTGCTAGAGGATTCTCTCAGATGGAGGGAATAGATTATGAGGAGACATTTGCTCATATTTCTCGATACACTTCTATCCAGACGATTATTGCCCTCACATCATCCATGGGTTGGAAACTACATCAGATGGATGTGAAGACAACCTTTCTCAATGGAGAGACTGAGGAAGAAATATGCATCTAGCAACCAGATGGTTTCGTCATACATGAGAAGGAGTCTCATGTGTGTAGATTGAAGAAGGGCCTGTATGGACTCAAGCGGGAACCTCGAGATTGGTATATGAGGATTGATGGACACCTTATGAATTTGGGCTCCAGCAAAAATTTTTTGTTGATCCCAACCTGTACTATAATATTGTTAATGGTGAGTCCCTGATTTTGGTCCGCTATGTTGATGATTTATTCCTCATCAATACATAGAGATTTATTACTGAATGCAAGTATGCGTTGGCCTCTAAGTTCGAGATGAAGGACCTTGGTATGATTCACTACTTCTTGGGACTAGCGGTGTGGCAGAGAACTGATGAGATCTTCCCAAATCAGGGGAAGTACATAGTTGAGATATTGAAGAGGTTTGAGATACTAAACTTCAAGCCCGTGGCTATACCAATGATGATGAATCTAAAGAAACTAAGTGTGTCTTCTTCCAATTTTGATGAAATTGATCTGACTCTATAAAGACAACTGATTGGATAATTGATGTATCTGGTTAACACCAGACCAAATATTTGTTATGCAGTGAGTGCACTTAGCCAGTTTATAAGTCAGCTGAGATAGACACACTAGATTGTTATGAAACATGTGTTGAGATACTTGCGAGGCATAGTTCGGCATGGTCTGAGATATACTTCCAGTATTGATATGATATGGCAGGAATATATTGACTCTGATTAGGCAGGGAGAGCAGTGGGATCTTCCATGATTTCCTGGTGTAGCAGGAAATGAACTTCTGTGGCTTTGAGCACAACAGAAGAAAAGTACATTGCATTAAGTATGACAGTCTGTGAAGTAATGTGGCTTCACAAGCTCCTTGTAGATTCATTTGAACATATGTTAGATTCCACCATTATTCATTATGGTAACCAAATTTGTGTGATGATCTCTAATAATCCAGTGTTTCATAACAAATCAAACCATATTGAGATCAAGTACCATTACATCTGAGATATGGTGCAGAAGAAGGAAGTATTGGTGCAGTACCTTCCTACATATGAGAAGGTTGTTGATGTTCTTACCAAACCAGGATGAAGTTTAAGTACTTTCGTGACAGACTTGGCGTGGCAGAGAATGCCTCCCTCGCTAAGAGGGAGTATTGATGTTTGCAGCTTCCTGAGACATTTTCCAGATCATACTCCTCTGTGACTGAGTTGATTTGATCTATGATGACACTTATCCAAGAAGGGATAAGTGCGGTTGGGCTTATAACCCAACGTCCCATGTGGAGAGCACATGAGGACATGTCAAGGTAGTTGACCCTTGACGTCATACACTATGGGAGTTGACCCTAGTGTTTCTAGAGGGTGTAGCCTCTAGAAGTCCACGTGGAGTGCCATGTGTGACAAACTTTCTACAGATCGTACTCCTCTGTGAAATGAGTTGAGTTGATCTGTGAGGACACTTATCCGAGAAGGGATAAGTGGAACACTTATTCGAGAAGGAATAAGTGCGGTTGGGATTATACCCAACGTTCCATGTGGAGAGCACATGAGGACATGTCAAGGGAGTTGACTCTTGACATCATACATTATGGGAGTTGACCCTAGTGTTTCTAGAGGGTGTAGCCTCTAGAAGTCCACATGGAGTGCCATGTGTGACAAAATTTCTCTAGATCGTACTCCTCTATGAATTGAGTTGATTTAATATGTGAGGATGCTTATTCGAGAAGGGATAAGTGCATTTGGGCTTATAGCCCAACATCCTAGAGGGAGTAGCCTCTAGAAATGTTCCTAGAGGAGTAGCATCTGGAAGTCTACATGGGAGTGCCATGTGTGACAAATATTTTACTACTATGGTGGTTTTGTACCACTAGCGAAGACTGCATGTCTCTGGATAGTAGTTCTGTAATACTATGGAAATATACCTCCGTAGCTAAGAGGGAGTGTTGATGTTTCAACATCGGGCATAACTTCTCCTATATTGGGATGCAGACCAAGGGAGATAGGATACCTTTATCACAAAGGTGCACTTGTGGTAAATGGGCCCAGATGTAGTCCTTCCTTGATCATGACAAGGAATAATATGGACTCGAGGTGCTTGAAGTGCTTTCCACATGTCAGTTAGCATCAAGCCGACATTCACTCATAGGTGTGTGTCTGTGGTGAAAGATCGTGGTGTGGTCTTTGTCCTAGTCATTGTGATTTGACAAGGAATGATAAAGACTCAAGATGCTATATGCTATTACATACAGACCCAAGTGAGCCTAAGCTTAGAGAGAGTTAATTGGCTCAGAGGGAGAGTCACAGAAGGAGTTTCTCCTTGGTTCAGGTGGGAGAGAGATGTCTAGGGTGAAGTTTGTATACTTCAAAGACAAGAGTGGCATGTTGTAGAATGTCTCCCTCATTGAGAGGGAGTGTTGATGTTTGGAGAACATCGGGAAGACATTCTCTAAAGATAATAATTAATAATATAATTATTAATTGATTATTAACTATACTATATAATAAGTAAATAATAATAACAAATAGTTATTGATTATCCAAGGGATGCATCCTTTCATGGATGGTCATCTTATGTTCCTTATATATGGAACACTCATCATTGTAATAGAACATCGATCATATCTTATATGAAAAATAACAACAAGGAGAAGGGAGGGTTTGTGGAAGGAAGGAAAATTATGGATGGGATAGTGATGGATCATGAAACTATAAACTCTCTCAATGTCTTAAAAAATGTTTGGATGTTGATTAAGCTAGATATGTTCAAAACCTATGATTGCATGAATTGGAACTTCGTGAGACATATTTTTTTAATTTTTCTCTTAAGGATGGAATAAGTTGAGTGGATCTTAAACCTATTATTAACTGTCTTTTTCTCCATCTTAGTGAATGATTCTCCCTATAAAACCTTTAATCCTTCATGGGGCCTCAGACAAGGGGACCCCCTATCCCAGTTTGTTTACATTATCCTAGTAGAAGGACATGGAAGAAGTATAACCCAAGCTAAATAGAAATGGGAAATCAAAGGAATATCCCTACACTATGTAGAAGAAGGGGATATTTCTCATCTTTAGTTCGTGGATGATACTTTATTGATGGGTCAACCAACTGTTAGAGAAGCTCAAGATTTCAATAGAGTTCTGGAACTTTTCAATCATTCTTTCAGGACCCTTATCAACTTGGATAAATCCCAAATAATTTTCTTTAACACTCCCCTGTCGATCTAGAGAAATATTGCCAACCTTTTAGGCTTTCATCAGGTTTCTATTCCTTATAAATATTTGGGGATCCCATACTATAAAAGGTTCTCCACAACCCATCTTGGGAAGATATCATAGCTAAAATGGAAGATAAACTATCTATATGGACTCATCATTTTTTATCTGGGGAGGGTCCTGTTATTTAAATTGGTCCTCATGGCCTTGTTGATGTATCGTTTCTCAATTTTAAGTGTCATATGTGTCGCAAGTGTTGCAGTCGTTATTCACCTAAGTGTCACACCTAAATGGTAGACTTAAGTTTCTCACTTAAGTGTCACAATTGTGTCACCATGAGAATATGTATGTCATAATCCCTAGACATGACGAAGAAGAAACCTATCAGTTGGAAGTCAAAATACCATCTTTTTCCTTGAGATTTTGGGCTTGATTATGCTTCATCACCCCCTACCCATATATAAGGAAGGATAAAACCCTTATCATATCCCCCTAAGAGTTTCTTATGGAGTGATAATCCCTTGTTCATCGCCCTATGCACAATTATGGGGGGGAAGGTGAAGTGGCTGCAACCATCATGCCTTGATTTTTTAGGCTGTTTTGAGATATCTTAGTTGGTTAAGGGACTAGTTCAAGCTTAAATATATTCAATTCAATGAAAACTTGTGAAGTCCTCACTTGACGACATCCTCTCCTAAAACAAATCCTATGGTTGTGATGCCTCAATGCCTATATAATGAATGCCATGCTTGAGTGAAAGGGGAGGGAAAATTGAGATAATCACACTTATAATTGTGTGAGACCTAAGGTGAAGGAAAGGAGAGCTTGGAGGTGCTACTGCAATGCTGATATTGAGATTGTAAGTGCTTCACTATTATTTTCTTTCCATTAATACATAACTTGGACTATTTCTCTCATGCCTATATGTTCACTATATTCATGTCTATTGTTGTTTAATTCATCATTTATAGATCTATTTCTACATAACAATATAGTGTGGAAGAAGGAGGTTTTTTTTTGTTCCTTGCAAGAATTTTCTTACACCTGGGAGCTTGGACATCAATATCAAAGGATGGAACATCAAGGACAACTGACATAGAAAGGTAATTAATCCATCCTTCTCTTCTCATCATAATTGTTGAAATATGGCTAGGAAAATTATATATGTAAATGGAACTTATCTTCGAAGGTAATGATAAATAAGTATTCGAATGATGACTAAATGGTTGTTGATTGTTGGGGAGGGAGTGGTTGAAACCCTCCAAGGATCATATGCTAAGGTCCAAAAGAGGTGTGATAAATGTTGTGTTGATTTAATAAAGATATGCTATGAATTTCTGTTAGACCGCTTCTTAAATATTGTGGGGTATATGAGAAATAAGGTTGGGTCGCTCGCTTCGCTAAACAAACATCCATCTCAAGACCTTGTCTGAGGTGGGACTTGAATATATTCCCTGGTGGGAAATTAATATACCATTTGTTTTCCTTATTTCTTGGATCAAAGAGGGGTCCTGATCCAAGGGGTGTTTCACCTTCTCGTAGGGGGGAATTTACCACAACATCTAGTCCCCTTTCTCGATGAGACCAAATATACAATGGAGTCCCTTCTTGATATTGAACATGAAGTTCATAGGAACTTCACAATATTGTGCCCTCAATTCTTTGTATACATGCTTGTCACACGATATCAATAAAGAGTTGGATCATTGTCGATCCTTTCAATGATCGATAGTTGATATTTTTCCTACACTATAATGCATGATTTCTCATGCTCTGACTTGCAACCTTCATTCCAACCTCCAACACTAGTTTATGGCCTCAATCCTTAGCACTCTCTTGGATTAAGGGATTATATAGGGTTTGCACAGATTAGTTTAGCACTAATACATATGGGTAACAAGAAATCTTAGATACAATAAACATACATTTTTCTCATCATATGTAACAAACTCGTATTACATAGTAAGGGTGCTTATCATGCCTTGGCCTCTCTCTTGTCCTGATTTACAATGTGATTGCTTCCATGTTACCATGCCCACAAGATTACATATAAATAATAATAGGAACATAGTGGGTCATTGAAGATCCACGAGCCTCTCCCAGGACTTCTAACTAATTTCCCAAAAATAGAAATTTCACACTAACAATAATAAACCCTATCATTTTACCCATATTTTGAGGAAATCACATCCTCCTTGGACATGCTTCATCCTCTAGAAGGTTCAATATTTCAATTTTGATTAAGGGGGGTTTATGCTCCTACATCATTGGGAGGGAGAGGGAGAAGGAGAGAGCAAGAGAGAGAGAGGTTGATACAAAATGAGGGAAAAAGAGGGGTAGATGAAGGAAAGGAAGATAGGGTGATAAAAAGTGAGGGAGAAAGAGGGGTAGATGCAGGAGAGGGAGATATGGAGAGAGGGGG
>ML784254.1:702683-714058 GCA_009831015.1 Picea engelmannii | reverse complement strand
TTGTCTCCCCCCCTCTCTCTCCTCACTCTCACTCTCACTTTCTCTTTATATTCCCCTCTATATCTCCCCCCTCTAACACATTCTTTCTCTCTATCCCTCTTTTCCTCTACCTCTCTACCCCACTCTTCTCCCCATCCATCTCTCTCTCCCTCTCGATGTCCCCCTCTCTCTCTCCCTCTCACTCTCTACCTCTCTCCTTCTCTCTTTACCTCTCTTTAGAGGGAGGAGGTAAGAGAAAGAGGGGGGCAGAATGAGAGAGAGGTAGGGGGGAGAGAGATAGAGAGGGAGGGAGGCAGAGAGAAAGAGAGAGATGGACTGAGTGAGAGATGAAGAGTGTCAGAGAGAGAGAGAGACAAGGAGTAGAGAAATAGATAGAGGAAGGATGAGAGAGAGGTAAAAAGGGAGAGAGGGGGCAATAGTGGGAGAGAGAGAGGAAGAGGGAGAGTGGGGGAGAGGAAGAGGGAGACAAGGGGAGAGAGTGAGTGAGCATGCAAGAGAGAGAGAGGGAGGGGCGGGGGGAAGATAGTTGGAGAGGGACTGAGAGGGAGATTGGGTGAGAGAGGGAGAGAGAGGGAGAGGGAGAGTGTGAGAGAGAATGCAAGAGAGAGAGAGAGGGGAGAGAGAGACGAAGAGGGAGAGAGTGAGAAAGCATGCAAGTGAGAGAGAGAGAGGGTAGATTGGGGGAGAGAGGGAGATGAGGGGAGAGAACGAGTGGAAGATAAAGATGGACAAAGAGATAGTGGTGGGAGATAGAGGGGGAGAGAAAGATAGGGTGATAGAGGGAGGGAGGGTGAAAGAGGGTGAGAGAGAGAGAGAGAGAGAGAGAGGGGGACGAGAGAAGAGAGATATGTAATGAGTGAGAGGAAGAGAGCAAGAGGGAGTGGGAGTGGAGGTGCAGATGCAATAAAATTTTAATACAAATTTTGGGAGTGTAATATTTTATTATCGGGTGGGGGATAGTTGGCGAGAGAGAGAGGGATAATGGGGTAAAGGGGAAGAGTGTTAGAGGGGGTTTTATGTACCCTTAGGCCCCTATCTATGCTCAACTTCTATCCCCCACTATTCTTAATAACCTTCCTCTACTTGGGCCCTATCCCCATCTAACCCTAAGTATAATGTCCCCACTTTTGGACATAATTATATTACAAAGTGTTATGCTGACCAAAGTAGCCAGGCGGGGGTGATAGCGAGCACATGACCTATTGAGGGGTTTAATTGGAGCCTACTTACATCGCTCATCTTATTTCATCATCATGATCCATTCCACATAGATTGTCTTTGGTTTCGTTTCATTCCAAGAATTTTCGTAATTTTGAGTTATTTTGGGCTATATGTTAATTAAATTCATCAAGGAGGCCAGACTGGGCATAATACTTGGAGTAACCTCTAAGTGTAATATCTCATCGGAATAGGGAAGAATAACAATACAAGATAGGATGATGAGAAGTGACTTTAAGTGGATAGAGAAGCCAGAAGGAGGGATAACTTTTTAGAGGTAAAATGGTTAATTAATTTATTAAAGTGATTTAATTAATTAATTAATAATTAAATAAAGTAAAAGTCACTTGGAGAGAAAAGGCAAGAAGGGAGGATAAAAGAGATATAGGAGCCTCTACTCTCTGAGGATGTTGATTATCAGTTTGAGATCAGGCTTCTTGTTAGTGAGCCCATCCACTTGGGGGTTTTGAGGGTTTTGACTTAACAAACACTAGAGATCAGCTCAATGGTGAAAGATACCACCCAACCTAGTCCAATCTTGGTCACAAAGGTGAAAGATTCCTCCCTCACCATTCTACATCATTCTATCCCAGTTACAGGTAGATTCTATAGTAGTAGCAGGCTCAGAGAGAGAGACAATGTGCATTAGTGAGGGTTTTCAGCAGGAGGGCACACCACCTTGAGGAGAGTAGCTTGATTTGGAGAGAGGAGAAGGAATATGGGGAAAGGGACTTTTGGGTATTCTTTGTATGGAATAGGAAACCTTATTTAGCGTGTTCTAGAGGGTTTTACTCGGTCAAATGATTTATTGGAGTTTGGCATGAGCTGGAGAGAAGGAGGGCACACTTCAGATTGAGAATTCAACCTTTTGGAGGGTCAGTTCTCCATTATTCTGCCGAAGACTTTTTCAGGGGGTTTCCCTTGGTCTGATCTACAGTTTGGCACCTTTTTCAAGGGATTTGGCAACTATATTATTAGAGGACGAATTATTGGGTTGGTTCAGCTAGGAGGGCACATTTGTTATTGGGTATATTGTGGTTTGGGGGTCTTCTGAATGAGCTATTGCTCTGAGATTGCTCATACCTTATTTCCATCACCTGATCTATCTTCTTACAGAGTTTAGCATAGGTTTGGGGCCATCAAAGAGGAGGTTGTACCTTCCTTGGGCCATTCTAGTTAGGAAATGTGCATTGTGCTAGAGAGGGCATCACCTACAACTGAGGATATCCATTGGTCTTCAATGTTTCTTGGTGTTCATCTTGCAGAGGCTTTTGGAAGCCTGGATCTTCTTCTATCTTTTTTCTTGGAGGATTTATCATCCCAACACTCTATCCACTTATATGTATTCCAAATCTGCACCATTTTTGTATGAGGTCAAAGATCTATTATTAATAAATCAGATCTGAGGTATTTATGGCTATTTCTTGTGTTGTTGATATTTCATCTCGTTGAGTACATTACATTTCTATATCTTATTGATTATTGGCTGCAAACACACATTAAACCATGATATTAAACCCTAGTGCAACTCATGAGACTTAAGCCTGCAAAGTGTTTGATGAAATACCACAACCAGAAAACACATAAAAATCAGTGAAAACGCAATGTTCCTAGAATATTGGCTTGCGAACATTACAGTGGTATCAGAGCGTTTATCCTCCTAGCCAGTGGGGATTAGCGTATGCAAAAATACAGTGGAGATGGATACTAAGGAATTTTCTAGAGAGACTATATGTTGTGAATGGGAATACTATGCCCTTAGTGAGGGATTTAGGGATAAAGTAACACTCCAACAATTTATATTCATAAAAAATCCTAGGTGGAGAAAAGATGAGGTTACATATTGGGTGAACATAGCAGAGAAAAACAGAACCAAAGCCGCTAAATGGAGGGAAGCACGGATTAACCCTACACCCATTAGGAGCAGGGAGATTTTCTACAGTTGCAAAGAGCCTTGGGAGCCAGACCCCAAATGCAGGGGTAAAGGGAAGGTGCACATTGTTGAGGTGCACTATGACAGTGAGGATGAGGAGTTGTGGGAGGATGCAACCATAGATGCCTATTTACAACATTTCGATGAGGCTATTGACTCTTTCACATTTGAGGGACAATTGGATGGACATGATTATAGCACATGTTCCTTATCTTCCACATCAGGTAGTGTTGAGGATTCAACACTTCAACACAGTAGTGACACGTGTGAGGATTCACACGAGTTAGCACTGAGATGTGATGAGAATAGGAGGTCGGATGACCTACCCTTGGGTGTAGACATGGTTGTCAGGGGATCATGTGTGGAGGAGGATGAGATTCCTATGATGATCGTGACACATTTGTTATATTTTTAGACACCCATGATAGCCATGACACATGAGGATATCAATGGAATTTATGATAAGATGGAGGAGCCTTGTGTGAGGGATGCACACCAAGGACATATGGATCCACAGACCTAGGAGGAGAGACATGAATTGCAGACAATTTACCTTACACATACGTATCAGTATGAGGAGAGTGAGTCATTTATTTTGGAGACTCCATTGTTTGATCAAGTTGGGGAGAGTGACATTTTGATGGGACACTTACTTGAAGGACCGATTTGCAGTGATGAGGATCTACCCCTTATTGGTCGAGATGACCATAGTACATGTCTGGACACATCTGTATGGGATCCAGGAATAGATGATAGTAGCAGGGTGAGTGCACAAGAGGATACGGCTTCCCATACATGATACAATGTGATTCGATGGGGTAAGTAGTTGGTGATGGTGTGAAATGGCATACAAGAGGACCCAGTAGCATAGTGGACAATGGGCAGTTCAGTTCCTTATTTTTTTTGGAGAGTATTTTTAGGGATTCCAGGGTTGACATTAGCAGTGAGGGGTGTGAGGCAGCACCTCAGAAGGACTATGATCAGGAGTCTCGATACTTTGCAGGAAAATTGAGAGTCAATGAGGACATGATCATGGTAGCCACTAGGCACATTGATGACACACATGCATTGGTGGAATATTGTTATTTGAGGGAATCAATGGCACATGATAGTTCAGATGGGGGATTTTCCATGGATGAATTCCATACTCTTAGGGAGAGAGTGACTATGATGAGGGCCGACTACAAGTAGTTTTTGATGGATATAGATTACCTATTGGAGGTTGGCGAGATGTATCACAGGGCCTTGAGGGATCAAGAGTTGCAGGTTGACCGACTCACTCATGAGTTCGGGAGAGCATGAGGATTATTGAAAGTCACACATACATCCCTTCAAGAATACGAGTCTAGATGAGAGGATTTCGTTGAGGAGATCAGACAGAGACCCTTAGCAGAGAGTCATATATATCCTTCAACCACATTGGTAGAGGATGTTGGTGAGAGGAGCATCATTTGATGGAGGAGCATGAGGAGTAACTAGGACCACTGATGAGTATGGAGAGATATGATATGGAGACACAGGAGGATGTCCATGTGTCATAGGGGCTACCCTCCACGAGGGTCTTTGAGACATTTGAGCACTCACATACGCATGGGGACTCTAGAACCAGGGGTAGTTATGAGGACATTACCATTTGTGTTCCAGGATTGGCTGACCTACATGTAGAGGTTGACCCAGTAGTACACCCAAGATCCATGATGTTGCAAGAGTATACAATAGATTACATGAGTATGTAGAAGCATAAAATGGTGAGTGATAGTTCACAGAGACATGTCGAGCTGTATAGTGGGATTCAGAGGGACGTATTGGATTGCAGGGAGGAGACACACTTAGTCGATCATGGATATTCCTCTCCTTTATAGCAACACATAGTTCTAGGATATCACCTTCACAATAGAAACAACCGTATGAGCATCGATGGAGGGAGAGTAATTGACTAGTAGTTTGTGGAGTTAGCTACTGTTGTATTTGATAGTTGGAGTTTAAACGATTATTCACCTTGGGTGCCAGTGGATGAGATTTTGGTCCAGTCCCGGGGATTGACCAAAGCATATGATGCATTCCAGTCCTACAGTTAGTTACAAATGTGTATGTTATCTTTTCCCGATGCTTTCGTCATGGACAACAACATAGGGGGAGATAGATAGTGGCATGGGCCATGGATAGTTGGTAGGCCGAGACCACTTGACAAGAGAGTTGTTATGGAACACAATAGCATAGGGTTTGACCATCAGAGACAGACACTTGAGACCTTGGGCATGATGGTGAGCATCTTAGGCCATGGGATAGTAGACATTTTAGAGGGCAACACAAATCCAGATTCTCATGGGGATTAGCATGGAGGGATTTTGAAAGTTATTGGTATGACACATGAGTAGTTGGTGGGGATTAGAGGTGATGAACTTCCAATTTTTCTATGGGATCCAGGAGTCCATTTGGTTAGTAGAATGTTTCATCTTATCATGGGCCAGGTTGTACCAAAAAGAAACATAATTCACTCTTGGATGGTTTTGAGAGGATTTGTAGGGGCTTGTCCTATGAGACAAGACATGTTCTCCCTATTGATACTCATGATCAAGTATGGAGATGGTTGGGAAGATGTTGTTCCCACAGAGATACCTTTACAGGTTCAACTTCTAGACAGCAGGTCCAGTTTTCACATATATATCAGCATCAAGATCCAGGAGTGGGGAATCCAGTATGTATACTATGAGTAGATAGTCATGAACATAGTAGTGCAACGTCAACATGGTGATCCTAGGCAGATATTAGCATGGGACTTGGGGATTGCAGGGCTGAGAATTTCATTTACTGATGGAGGTGAGTGGATGCTTGTAGGGGAAAGTCACCTTGACTTTCCATCGAGCTTAAATATTGAGGGGATCACGTCACTTGAGGGTGATTCATGGAGGTATTGTAGTACCTCACTATGGAAGCAACATGTTTAGTTCGTGGAGACCATGTTGGTCTTGGTATGGACTAGGATGATAGATTCATTCTGGGTTGACGCCATGTGTCATTTGCAGGAGACTCATGGTGTTGTTATGTAACAGGTTTTTTCCTCATAGGGTATTGCAATTCAGGTCTTGATATGGGATCCAAGGGGTAGAGTGCATGATATTTCATCTTTGGATGGAACCTACCTTGTGTTCCACACGTGGAAATGGGACCTCGGTGTTATATGTGGATTGATTCAGTTATTTCTTGAGGAAAAGAAATTTTCTAGCAGGGAGGATTGTAATGTCCCCACTTTTGGACATCATTATATTACAGAGTGTTGTGCTGACCAGAGTAGCAAGAAGGGGGTGATACAGAGTACAAGAGATATTGAGGGGTTTTATTGGGCCCGACTTGCATCGCCCATCTTATTTCATCATCATGATCCATTCTGCACAACTTGGCTTTGATTTTGTTACATTCTGACGATTTTTGTAATTTTGAGTTATTTTGGGCTATATGTTAATTAAATTCACTAAGGAGGTCATATTGGGCATAATACTTGGAGGAACCTCTTAGTGTAATATCTCATCGGAATCAGGAGGAATATCACTACATGATAGGATGATGAGAAGTGACTTTCAGTGGCGAGAGAAGACAAAAGGAGGGATAAACCACTTTTTAGACGTAAAATGGTTAATTAATTAATTAAAGAGATTTTAATTATTTAATGTCAGACACTTGGCTTAGGTTGATGGATAGTTTCTATGTATTGTTGGTTTTCATTGATTTCAACCATTGGAGAGTGATATTATAGATTGATGTCAACCCTTGGAGAAAGTCTGGTAGCACAAAGATTTGGGTAATGGAACCAAGTTTGTTTGATGTATAATGGTATGCGTTTTAATATATTTGAAGGTAATACTATTATATATGGGTATTACATCTCATTCCATTTCTGGTGGTATGTGGAACGTCACATAACTCCTCATGGTTAGAGAGTTATGGCCATGAGAAGTTGGAGAACCCAAGTTTGGGTAATGGACCCAAGTTTGTTTGATGGATAATGGTATGTGTTTTAATATATTTGCAGGAAATACTATTCTATATTGATATTACATGTCATTCCATTTCCAGTGGTATGTATAACATCACATAACTCTTCACGGTTAGAGGTTTATGGCCATGTGACGTTGGAGAACCCTCATGAGTCATTTAGAAGCCCCAAAAAGTCAAAGTAGTCAAAGTGGTTTAAGAGATTTTAGAAGGTAAATAATAAATTGAAGTGATGAGTGTACTATAAGTCAATGTGAATACAAATTAAATTATTTAAATAATAAACTTAATGGAGAAATTAGAAGTGGGTTAACCCTAAAATAAGGAAAGTGGGTTAAGATGGTTAAAAGGTAACCCCTTGAGGAAGCTATATGAAAGTATAAATAAGGGGAAAGGATCTCTAATTTTAATCACACTTGAGAATATTTAATATCTATAGGTTATTGAGGTAGCCAAAGGATATCTAAGCTGAATTTCATAGGGAAGGTGATGTAAAGAAGGCCGGAATTCAAGAGAGGATAAATTCTTTTGAAGATGCTTTCTAAGGTATGTTACTTATAGATAATCTCACCATTTTCACAATAAATTGTCTTCTAGAATGATTCAGACCACTAGATTTGGATTCCATTGAGGAAACATATCAAAGTATCTATGATATAAATTCCATTTTTTGGGTCGTTGTATTTTTGGAGTTACACTCTGTGAAAAATAGGGTTTGTTGCTAGTCCCGAAGCTAGTCTAAAACATGTGTTTCGGGTAAAAACGCCATAACTTCTTCATAAGAGATCCAAATTCAGTAATACCAAATAATTTGGTTATATTACAGTCTTTAGTATACCATGTACAATTTTCATATCCATACAACAAATATTCCATGCGGGGTACACTCTACAAGTTCGCTCTCTAGAATATGCTAGAATTCGATAAGGTATGCCATTTTTTCTATAACTCCTTTTCTGAGAGGTTCCAACTAGTGACACATGGATAAATTGCATAAAACAAACTAAAGAACATTGTGTACTATTTTTAGATATTTATTCATTACAGGTACATAGTTATGATTATTTCAAGTTAGGGTTGTTGACTAATCCAAAACTAGTCATGTGAGACTAAAATAAATTTTGATGAAAATGTTAGTCTCTTGTTGTTAAAGTTAAGGAAGGTTTGAAGGTATTTGATCATATACACCAGGTCTATTATATACTTACAAATTAAATTTGGATGATGAAATTGATGAGGGATTTTGGTTGAGGTACATGTTGGGTACTGTAACACACCCACTAACTAAATCAAATTTTTCCAGTCCTCTGTCGGACTTGAACCCTGTTGGCAGCCAACTCATTTTTTTTAATTGCTCTTAAAAAATCTGCCTACACCCCTTGTCTCATTTCGACAAATCATCGTCGCATTGTGCTACTAGACTTTTGTTTCATTTTTGCGACAATTACAATTTGATTTCGATTCAGTTTTCACAACTGGAAGTGTGAAAACACCTCTCTCGTTGTCTGGACCGTCATCGTTTTTTATTGATTTGCTGAAAGACACTTGACCATTGGTTTATCACATCACTGCACAAGGTTCTTTCAAACTATATCCATTCACTTTAATTGCGCAACTTGATTTCTTCGATAACGTATTGAAAATGTTAAGTTATGAGTTATGCTTGATGTCATGAGGGTCATAATTGATTTTGATTTTATATATGATATAATTCTTATTGTTTTAACTTATCATTTTCATATGGTCGTTGGTTGCAATGTTTTTACACTTTGATTATGCTAAAAACACATTGGCAATATCATAAGTTTGATTTCATATAAAGTCGCAATGTTTTGAGTTTTGCAAAGGCGCATTTATTAACCTTTTGGATTATCGATTTTATGGTTTGAACCCTTGCTCGATACATTGTTTTTGTGATTTTGATTTTGCATTGAACGATCACAGTTTCAAACTATGCATTCACACGATTGAATTAACATTTGTTTGAAACATTTTCTTAACACGACAGATCATTGGTTAGTGTTGAATGTCATGTTGATTGAACTAAATACTTGGCAGATGATTATAACACAGGGTGTCGATGGATGGCACGTTGATATGATGATACACCTATTCGGTTGGCCGTAACATTTGGTTTAAACGATTATGATGTTGGATGGAACAACACTGTACACAGTCATAAATGTATTGCATGGCGGTGGTAATCCCACCACCTTCGCACGCATGGAGTTATTTCCTGCCTCTTTGAACGCTGAAGTTGTTAAACCCTATTGTTTTTGACCCTGTGCATTGTTTTGCTTTCGATCCAAACCCCACCATGCACAGAAGCCATGGCTCCAGTCATGAGGGCCGAGCCCAATGGGTGCCAAGCGTTGTTGATGTTTGATGGTGTGTGTAGCGACTTGGAAGAATTCGGGTGGCTTGCTTTCATAAGGAAATTTGATGGTTATAACCACACTGTGGCTCGACAATTTGCTTTGTCATTTGATGGCTGCCGAGCCAAAGTTGGAGATGTCCAGCTTGAAATCACTGAACAGTTCCTCAGCTTGGCAACCAGCCTGCCTGTCACGGGACAAAAATGGTCGAAAAGTTGCAAGGTAAACAATGTCCCGTGGACATTACTGTTCCAATCTCGCACAGTGAACTCATGCGACAGAGGTTTGCCTGCAAGGATGTTGAAACCCCACTGGCATGATCTTCTCATGGTAATCAAGCAATTTATTACTTGCGAGGGCAGGTACGGGTTTGTCTTTCTGTTTCATCTTCGTTTATTGATGATTTTTATGGGTTTCGAGCTTAGTATGCCCCACTACCTACACAGAAGTTTGTTCAAGATGGCCAAGCGTTACAAACACTGCCAGGCCGATACCAGCCTCTTCCATGTGGGTTTGATTAAAATGATTTTGGTATACGAGTTAGGGTTGCGTCATGATTCTTGGCATAATTTTCTCAGCTGTAATGGCTTTGAAGAGCCCAACCCTCCACAGGTCGATAAGCCCATGGTGACCGAAACCCAGCCTGTTTCCCCTGTGGCTTATAATGTTTTACTACCCCAACCTAAACCCGACTCACCTATGAGTGTGCCTGTGGCCATGACTAAACAGGTTGACATTGATAAACCCATGACCAAACAGCCTAAGGTTAAAGCTAGAACGAATGCTCGAGGCAAGAAAAATGCAAGGTTGATCTCTCGCATGGCGAGGAATAAACCTAAACCCCCTGCCAAAGCAGAACCTATCGTGGTCAGTGAGGATTCTGATTCAAGCATTGAACGTTTTCTCGCCGAAGAGGGCTTATATGACAAACCCCCTTATGATTTTGTCAAGAAATTACCTCCTTGTCTGCGGGATAACCCTGACTTCCCTGGTATTGAACCACCTCGTGAAACCCTTGGTGAATCATCGAAACCCTCGACTGCTCAACCTGTTGCAGCACCTTGCGATCAATGTGGGTTATGGTTGGAAAGGTATTACTTGGATGTCCCAAGGTTGCAATCCAGAATCCACGATTTGGAAAACTAGGTGGCGAATCTCACTGGTCAGAATGCAAAGTTGCAACCCTCCGACAAGAAGCAACGAACCACGGGTTCAATCCTGTTCAAAAATGTCGAGTCTGCTACGGCAATTGTCAATTCAAAATTGACATAGTCTCAGCAACTATAATGGTATAACTTTCACTCTTTTATATGGCATGATCATAAGCTCTGTATACATTGTTGACTTGCTCTGTCATGTATTTGTTGTATATAAATTTTGATTATTGTTTTCTGGATTGGTTTTGATTAGATTTTAGTTTGATTGATCATGATTTGATTTGAATATTCTGTTATTTGATATCTTTTCTATTATTGAAATACAAACGATATCTCTGTTCGATTTGGTTATATCTTGTGCGATATGATGGGCAAATTGGTTAGCTATGCTGATTGTATATTCTATGTTAAGACCAATTCATATATCATTGATTACATAATCAAATTTCGAATGGATAACAATAGTAGTTGTTACGATGTGAACTATATTTCGATGGTAACAAATGTATTATTCGATTGAGATTACAAGGATGGATTGATCGTATCAAGTCTTACAATTTGTGTCTATAATTAAATTCAGTTATATGCCCGGTTTGTTGACTCTGTCAAAACCCTGTCTGTCGACTATGAGGTGATCAAACATGAAGACTGTTGAGTCGATATTTATGGAGTATGATTTCATCCGATTACAATGGAGGC
>ML784254.1:633485-672380 GCA_009831015.1 Picea engelmannii | reverse complement strand
GCGGGGTTTCCTTTCTGTCCAGTATGCATTGGGGTTCTGGTAGAAATTCTCCCTCCGGTTCCACCTGGATCACAGACCAGTCAATTATATGATTAGCATTATGTATATATTTCTTTAATAATGAAACATGGAAAACATTATGTTCTTTTACTGTGGGAGGAAGTGCTAGCCGATAGGCTACAGGCCCCACTCTATCTAGAACCTCAAAGGGTCCACAATACCGAGGTGCCAATTTGGAACAAGCTCCCATTTTTAGGGAGCTCCTTCTGGGCTTAATTCTGAGATATGCATGATCTCCTGTTTGGAACTCTCTTGGAGTTCTCTTTTGATCAGCATAACTTTTCTGTCGGTTCTGAGCGACCTTCAGATTTTGTTTTATCTGAGTCACTTGTTGTTCCATTTCTTTCAACATATCAGGTCCAATAGAAATCCTATTTACAGGATTACTCCAGCTGACTGGAGTATTGCACGGTCTACCATAGAGGACCTCGAACGGACTCATCTTTAAGGATGCTTGATAGCCGTTGTTGTAGGCAAATTCTACCAATGGCAGGTAGTCTTCCCATTTCCTGGGCTAATGCATCACATGCATCCTTAACATATCTTCTAATATCTGATTTACCCTTTCTGTCTGTCCATCGGTTTGAGGGTGATAGGCGGTACCAAACAACAATTTGGTCTCTAAACCCATCATCAGTGATTTCCAGAATTTGGAAGTGAATTTTGTGTCTCTGTCAGATATTATCTCTTTCGGCATACCGTGCAGACTGAATACCTATTTCATGAATACCTGGGCGATATCTATCGCCTTTCAGGCCGATTTGATGAGAATGAAATGAGCAGACTTGCTCAGTTTATCCACCACTACCATAATGGCATCATTTTGTTTGGTTGAGGTTGGCAATCCAGTGATGAAATCCATGGAGATGGTTTCCCATTTCCATTCTGGGATGGGTAAAGGGTGTAATAGTCCTGCTAGGTGTTGATGTTCTGCTTTAACCTATTGGCATTCTATGCATTGGGCCAAATATTTGACTACATCCTTCTTCAATCCCAGCCAATAAAATTGTCTTCAGGTGGCAGTAATCATTTTCTAGTATCCTGGGTGACTAGTATAGGGTCTTTTGTGTAATTCATCCATGATGAACCTCTTCAAGTTGTCACAATTGGGGATGTATAGTCTATCTCTGTAAGTGAGCAGGCCTCCTTCGGTCGTCTGATAGTCTTCATATTTTTCTCCAGTGGGTTCTTGTTGTAGGTACAAGGCCACATTTCAGACGAAGGAATCTGTTTCTTGTGCCTCTTTGAGTCTGTTCTTGACATCTATCTCACAGGTACTCACCGCTGCCAGGTGAATCATTCTCATGCTTATGCTAAGGGCATCGACCAACCTATTCTCCTTCCCTTTGATGTGTTTGATTTCAAAATCAAATTCGCTAAGGAGGGCCATCCATCTGGCTTGTCTAGCATTAAGCTTGGGTTGATCAAACAAATACTGCAATCCACAGTGATCCGTCATCAGTACAAACTTCCTTCCCAGGAGGGAATGCCTCCACATTTTCAAGGCATGCACTATGGCAGCCAATTCTAGATCATGAGTCACATAGTTGACCTCATGTTCATTCAATTTTCGGGATTCATAGCAGATCACCTTTCCTTCCTGCACAAGGACTCCTCCGAGCCCTTCCTTACAGGCATTTGTGAACACAAGGAAGTCAGCTTCCGGGTCAATGATTTTCAACACGGGTGCATGGGTTAGTAGATGTTTCAAGGTTTGAAATCTTTCTTCACATTGCTGTGTCCATAGAAATTTTGTTCCCTTCTTCTGGAGGGCAGTGATTGGACAACCAATCTTGGAAAAATCTTTTATAAATCTTCTATAGTATCCCGCCAATCCCATAAAGGATCTGATGTCTGAGACATCCTTTTGGGTAGGCCATTCCATGATAGACCTGATCTTGTCAGGATCTACTACTACCCCTTCCTTGGATAGAACGTGTCCCAAGTAGTGTATTTTCTTCTGAAAGAAGTCACACTTGTTGAATTTAGCATAGAGTTGATGCTCTCTTAGTACTTGCAGCACAAGTCTAAGATGCTCTTCATGTTCTTCTCTATTCTTAGAGTAGATTAATATGTCATCAATGAAAACTAGTACAAATTTATCTAAAAATTTACTGAGTACATTGTTCATTAAGCACATGAAAGTAGCAGGGGCATTGGTTAACCCAAATGGTACTACCACAAACTCATAATGACCATACCGTGTCAGGAAAGTGGTCTTATGGATGTCTTCACCCTTGATTCAGACTTGATGGTATCCTGACCTCAAGTCAATTTTTAAGAAAACAGACGCACCTCCCAACTGATCAAATAGATCATCGATCCTGGGCAAGGGGTATTTGTTCTTTATGGTTACTTTATTAAGTTGTCTGTAGTCTATACACAGTCTAAGGGTGCCATCTTTCTTTTTCACAAACAGGACCGGTGCTCCCCATGGGGACACACTAGGTCGAATATAACCCTTATCCATCATTACTTTTAATTGTAACTTGAGTTCTACTAACTTAGGTGTGCTCATCCGGTAGGGTGTTCTAGACACCGGCACCGCTCCTGGTGCAAGTTCTATTGAGAAGTCAATGTCTCTTCTCGGAGGTAGACCCAGTATCTCCTATGGAAACACATCTTGGTATTCCCTTAGGATAGGGTGATCATCAGGGCTTGGTTCTGCACCTTTGGTTGTTTTCAATACCTGTACTGCATATAGGGGACATCCCTTTCGGTAATACTTCCTCATTTGCAATGCTGATATTTGTCTCACCGAGACCGGTTTTCGGATCCCTTGAAGGGTTATCCTTTTTCCTTCTTCATTCACACCCTCTAAAGTTTTATGGTAACAGTCTAATTTGACTTTATGGGCGGCCAGCCAATCCATACCAATCAACAGGTCGTATGACCCCAGGGGTAATACATTAAGGGTTGCTTGGGTGGGGAATTTACCCAACATTAACTGGCAGGCTGGTACGACCTCTACCACCTTTCTTTTGGTGCTAGTGGCTAATTGTACTAACCATGGCTTAGTTTGTTTTTGTGGCTGTAGCTTACACTTATCAACAACTTTAGGGGATATATAACTCAAATTTGAACCAGGGTCAATCAAAACAAACACCAGATGGTTGAAGATCATACCTTCTATTTCTACCACTGAAGCTTGGTGGTCAACTTGGTTATTATCCAAGGCTGCATAGATCTGCGACACACTCCTTGCCACATCATTGACCGTGGTAGCTTCCTGCATGTTATAAATTTTCCGACTGTTCTGTTGTCGGAGTGGACAGTCTCTATGGAGATGATCTCCTCTGCAATCCCAACATTCCAAAGGTTTTCTCTTTGGGTTATCAGTCTTTACTGGTGTAGGTACAGAAGTTTTATTTCCGTCCACCGAGGGAAAGTTCTACCGGAGTACACTCCGGGTTGGAAAGTTCATTCTATGGTTCTTCTTGTAGTTTTTAAATCCTAAGGATTTTCTCCATTTCTTTTGAAATTTCGAGCCACCCTTCTGTTTCCAGTCTCCACGAGACTCTACCTGATGTCCATATTGTTCATGACAATATGTTGCCTTTCTTATAGTGTCTTCTAGGGTCTTTGGCTCGTCAAATTCAATTCAGTTTCGATATTCCTTGGGTAACCGACTGACGAAGCGTTGTGCCTTTGCCTTCTCTTCTTTGATGTAGGGTACATATCTTAGTAAGTCGAGAAATTTGTTGACATACTCCTCCATAGTAAGTTGTCCCAGTTTGAGTTCATAGAACTCTTTAGCCTTCTCGTCGAAGTATCTGTCTGACAAATAATTCTTATGGAAGTACTTCTCAAACCGTTTCCAAGACAGGTCCTCCTCACGGACCCCCTTCATATTCTTAATGTATTCCCACCAGATGGAAGCCTTTCCGTTCAGATTGAAAGTGGCCACTCGGGCCTTCAAGTTTTCTGAAAAATCATGGACTCTGAAATATTTATTCAGTCCAAGTAGCTAGGCCTCGGCTTCCTCTCCCTTCTTTATCTCACCGTCGAAGGAGGGAGGTTTGGCCTTCCTGAATTCTTCAAATTTATGACTCTTGGAAGTCTTTTGCTTCTTCTGTTTCTTTTGAGAATAGGAACTGGTCCTACTGCTGGAAGAGCTTTCTGAATCGCCAGCTTCCTTCTTAGTGGAATCGTCTGGCACTAGTCCTTTACCTCTGGGGTGGACCTTTCTTGATGTGCTTCTCTCAGTGTGGCCACTGACAAGACCACGGTTCTGCATCTCAGGTTCATGCTGCATTTGTCGCTGTAGGTCAGATAGGCTCTGCAGTAAAACTGCATTAATTTCGGTTTTCTTTTCTTGTTCTTTCATCATCCTTTCATTCTCGGCCTTGCAGCTTTGCAATTCGGCCATGAGACTCCTCACAGTCTCAGCTAGGTCTGGAGGGGTTCTTATTGCTCTTCTTTCATCAGACTCTTCGTCTCTGTTGTGGGAGCCTTCTCCCACCTCTTAGTGAGTCACCATACTCTACGTCAATAGATTCCCGCGGTTGATCGTCCGCTTGAGTGAAAAGACAAACGCTGGTTATTAGTCAAGAGTTAAATTCATGTTATAATTTGCGCATAATTTCATAACTCTTTCACATGAATACACAGTTGGGTTTTCATATTCCAAGTTTTTAATCCTGGACAAGACAGTTAAGTCGGGGGGTTACTCCTCATAGGAGCGCTTCGAATGGACTTTATGCACGAATCGTGCATGAGCCCAATCAGGCCGAGTGTTGTAACCTGGCTCTGATACCACTTTGTAACACACCCACTAACTAAATCAAAATTTTCCGATCCTCTGTCGGACTTGACCCCCTAGATAACCATGGAGGCCCAGCGTAAGCTGGATCCTTCCCTCTCCTTTTCCGTTCCCACGAAATCGAGGGTTATATTCACTATTCCATTTGGACGCGACATCCTTTATATTTCACGCTTCGACGCTACAACAAGGCCCAAACATTCTATTCTGCAACCGTCGAACCCTGACAGGGCAGGCGAGAGACCAATAGGGATGAATCCCTACGGGGTCAATGAATGGCCAATAGGAATAGACCTCAATAGGGATAGAGAATCTGCCAATGGGAAATAAGCCCCGTCGCGCATTGGGGGTATTACAGGTGGCGAGAGAAGAAAGCGACACGGTGGATGCCATGACAGGAGGGGCCCTACTTCATACGTCACACTATTCTGGACCCCCCCCCCCTCCTCATTAAAGGTAGAATGGAAAGGGGGGTCTGGAATCCACTGGGAAGTCGTTGATCACGGTGAGTAAATCTCGACCGTTCGAGAGTTTCATGTCCAATTCCGGACACACCCCCCCCTTATTAAAGGTAGAATGGCTCGTAGATCTGGATGGGTGGATTTGGGCCGTCCAGATCTGCTCACCGCTTATCCTAAAGCATAACAACGTCCTGTTTTAAATTAACATCTTATTCCCACATCTAACGGTCTTTACGGACCCGGAGATCAGCCGAAACAATATCCTCCATCCATCGGGGTTTCGAAGTTTCTAATGTCAGAACTCATTCACCCCCAAGACTCGTGACCCTTCGAATTCCTGACGCGCTCCTCACGCATTAGCCCTCCCGGCCAAGCCTGTGGTTCACTACCTTTGTGACCGTGGCCTTACCTCTTTTCGAGGCTACTCCTATCGGAGTTTTCGGGTTTCCAATGTCATAATTCACGAGTCCTCAGAACTCGCGATTCTCCGATCCCCGATATGCCGATACAAAAATGCGCACGACACCTGTCCTCCACTATGACCCACACTCCTGTGACATATCGAGAAATCACATATCAGGATATTGTGATTCCCATTGCACTAGCTCACGGAACTCTCCAAGTCCCGAACCCCGATATGGCAACACCTGTCCTCCACTATCTCCCACTGTGGCCCACACGGCTCTCCCGTCGGGATATTGTGGATTGCGATTCCAAGGTGTGGGAGTTTCTTACCTCTGGAAAATCTGATGCCTCGAACTCCGACTATTCGGGATCTGCTGACACATGTTCCGCCCAATGGACAACTCTGATCTTGTCGGTAAATCGCAGATCGTGATTCTGTATGACCATATTTCTTTGTACTCGAAAACTCCGATTCTTCGATTCCCGACTTCTGGGGATCTCCTGACACGTATCCCTCCAAATGGACGGTCCCAATTCTGTCAGGACTTCGGAACTTTCATTGTCCTCGTTCCTTCGACCTCAGAAATGTTGATTTCCCGACTCTCCGACTCTCGTCAGATTTTTGACACCTGTCCCTCTGAACGGACGGCTCGGATTTTGTTGGGGTTTTCACCTGGGACTTCCCCAATGCATCGAATGTCGATGGTGCTTGATCCCCGCCATGTGTCCTCTGTCAACAGACGATATGGATCCTTATCGGGATCTCAGGACTTGTGATGTCTCAGTTCTTACGACCTCTAGGATCCCGATTTCCCGAGTGTCGATATCCCGATGGCTAAACCTCGAACCACTTCTGTTCAATCTAACAGCTGTCAGGAAATTTTTCCCAAATATGACAGCCCAGATCTGTTCTTCTACGTACACTCCAGAGAGTTAAGCGCCAGACATCTTCTAGCGATCCAACGACGGACGGGTGTCTGCTCAATATCTGACGACTCAGACTTGCTCCACCTCGTGCACTCTTCCACTACTTGGTGGATGTGGAAAGATCAACGGTCCAAATGTTCTCATGGACCTTGGGGAAACTACGATCCCTATTTCCTCGCTATTCACGAAGATGGGTGGGAAATAAACAAGAGGCGTAACGCTCTTACTACTTCCATCAATCTGATGGTCGTGAATGACCATGGGTCTTTCGACAGGATCCCATCCGTCGATTGGTTACTCATCCCTGTGCTACTACCTCGGAACCTTAAGAGGGTCATTCCTCCTCATACAGGGTTATTAGGATTTGCCCATTCAAGTCCCCTTTCTGGGTTCTTTGTGAACCTTTCTAAGGAGGAAAAAAAATCTCAGCGACGAGATCTATTCCAGGGCATTCCTGGAAATAGATAAAGGGAAACAAACTCCCGCGGATAGGCTGGAGATCTGACTTGGTTCAACCTAGGCATACTTAGATTCATTTATCAACATAATTCATGCATGGATCCCTCTGTCATCATCACATATCTATATATTCTTATCAAAACACTGCACAAACATTCTTATACTATAATCATTCATAATTTCACAGTTTTGTGAGCAAATATAACAGTATATGAATTTCAGGACACAATATGTAAAACACTTATCAGAAGTAACTTCAGAAATGGGTGCAAATGCTGAGAGGGGTGCTTGTTTCCACCCAACCATAGGCGTAGCGACTCCCAGCGGATTTACCACTAGCCACCCCCGAGCTGAGACCACGATGCTTTGAGACCGCGTCTCTCTGTCTGCGAGTGACCAGGAGTGAAGGTTGCAATCCTTCCTCTCTTCTATCACCCACTCTGCCTCATGCCAGAGTTCCCCTCGCATCTTCCCTCTCAATCGCCTCTGCCATACGCCTTATCCTCTCACGAGGTTGCGTGGCGATTTCCCTCGCACTGATCAAGCCTGATGGCTCTACGGATGGGCGGTTCACCATCCCATCCCTCATCAAGCCATCCACCTACCAGTCTGCAAGCCATTAATTTTCAGGGCCAGCAAGCCGCTTTTGGTTCTCCGGGCCAGTGGAGTCCAAATATGGTATTAAATTCTCGGTGGAAGTTAACGCCACCTTTTCAGGTGCCTTCCACCGCCATCGTGGTCTCTTTTTCTGCACATCCCCTCATTAACAGTCCTGCAATAAATTATGAATGTTATTCTCATTCCTTGACCTCTTCCTCAAGGTCCATTTACATCACATATTCATATTTATGAGTTTTCCATAGTTCTTGGCCAGTTCAGTTATATTTACAAGTTGGGGGAAACAGGGTGTTACAGGTACATGGTTGAGACAAGTAGTTGATGAATTGGCACATACATGAGGTGTATAGTTGATGATGTTGGTACATCTTGATGAGTCATAGTTGATGAGTAGTTGATACATTATTGGTAAATACTTGGTACATGGTTTGAGTCACTTGTTAGTAGTATTGTTGACACATGGTTTATGGATGATGTAGCATACTTGTATTGGTATATTATTAGAAGCACATATTGATCTTGGTGATGATTATGAGTTGTTGTGTTATGTTTGGTTGATGCACATCTTTGAGAGTTGTCTTAGTGATTGATATTGGTGACTAGATATGTTTTGGTTGATAAGATTGATGAGATAGGTTGTTTGGACATGTTTTTGTGACATGTTATTTGTACAGGTTTGGTGCATGGTTGATGCACTTGTTCATGGTACAGGTTGAGGTATATCTTGGTGCATGGTTGATGCACTTGTTTATGGTATAGGTTGATTACAGGTTGAGGTATAGGTTGATGCATGGTTGATGCATGGTTCAGGTTATTGGTACAAGTTTTTTGGTGCAGGTTGATTGGTACAGGTTTACAACAATATATCTCACAGTGATAGTGTGACAGTGGCTCCATCATTCTACTTCTACGTTATGGAGGTTGGATGGGGCAAGGATAGGTGTTTGTAGCCACCTTTTGGTTGTAGTCGTAGAACATACTGGGTTTTAGCCTCCTTTTGGTTGTATCCAGAGAATTGTGGAGTTGGAGCTTCCTTTAGGTTCTATCATGAGAAACTAGGGGGTCAGAGCCTCCTTCCAGTTGAATCTGGAAAACAAAGGAAGTTGGTGCTTCCAATGAATGTAATTCTTAAAGATATATAAGAAAAAACATTATGTGGTTTTCTCCCACTTTGGGTTTCCACATAAAAACATTGGTGTACTGTGTATGTGTATGATTTCTCATTTGTTCATTATTTATTTACTCTGCAACTATTGGATGATAATTCTACATTGATATCATACTTGCATTTTGTGGTTAAAAAGGAGAATTTCTCTATTATTGATTGACCCCCCTCTCAGTAATCCAAAAATTAATTAATAATTAAATAAAGTAAAAGTCACTTGGAGAGACAAGGTGAGTAGGGAGGATAAAATAGAGATAGGGGCCTCTATTCTCTGAGGATGTTGATTATCAGTTTTAGATTTGGATTCTTGATAGTGAGCCCATGCACTTGGGGGTTTTGAGGGTGTTAGCATCAAAAGTCACTCCTGGATTGCTTGCAGGAGCAGAGCCCAACGCCCATCAGTTTTATGTCACTATTTGTTTAATGGGGTGATCAAATGGATAAAGACCCAAGAAGATATAGCTTTAACTCAGGAAACTAGGCCTGGTATGTAGAAGGCAAGGGAGGTCTTGATCCAACTTCCGTCAGTAGATGATTAAAGGGTGGTATATGGAAGACTTGTGAGAAGGGTGAGCAAGACTGCCTCGGGCGACAGGCCTTCGGAAGCTTGAGGATGAAAAACTCAGAAGCCAATATCCTCTTGGTCTAGAGATTCAAGGAGCTGAGGGGTGACTCGAATGAATCCTTCAATTCCAAGTTGTTTAGGGCTAAGAATATCACAGGAACCAATTAGAAACAATGAAACTGTTACAATGATCCAACCTACATCATCCTATAATAGCTACAACTCGACTGGATCCTCCAATTTTGAGTTGTTCTAACATAGTAAACACAGAGATGGAAAAGAGGCCGAGATCCATAAAGTGAGAAGTCTCAAATGCCTTACACATTAACCAGAGTGACCATCACTTCATCAAAACTTTACAAGAGGGAGCCTTGCTCAACCATCGATAGATTACAAAATACAAAGGCTGAGTTTATATACTTAGGAAAATTCGCCTAACAGAGGCGTGTCCAGTCACCCAAGGCTTGGTGACTTTTCAGTCAAAATCATACCGATATCCTTCTTCAAGTGCCACCTTAACTGCGCATGGCTCTTGCAAGGGGAGTAGCTGAGCCATTAAGTGTCGAGCTAGCGTGTTCAGACCTCCTTCGGCTAGTCGAGGTCTTGGCATGGATTCTTTGGAAAAATGGGTACACAGGACCCTCTCGAGCAGACCGCTTGCCAGACCCTCCATACCTCACACTTAATGAATGAGGAGAGGTTTTGACCACCCCTTCTCGCCTTCATTTACTCCAAGCGAAAAACATGACTAAGGTTGGATCAGATGGAACCTGGAGATCGCGTTGATCCCCTCTGTGAACAAACTCGACGCCTTTGGCCCCTCTTGTGTAGCTCTTTTCTTTCCCAAGTGACCACGAGCTGTGACCCTATGTTTACTCTCAAAGTCGCTTTCGACGTTCGTGAATAGGAAGGGGCTGATCCTTGCTTCCTGAAATCGTGATGAGCGAAATGCCGAGACGACTTAATGTGGCGCCATGCGTCCCTCTCAGACCTGACAGTTCTTAACTCACTCGACGATGCTGTGGATCCGGTTCCTTGACACTCCTGACACCTCGTGCATCGGGAATATGACGGAGCTGCTCCTCGTGCCTCGAAATTGCGATGGGAAAAATGGCAAGGAGCCTTATCGCGTGCCAGGTGTCTCCTATGGATGGACGACCGAGATTTCTCCATGATACTGCGGGCCCGACTTTGGGTTCTTTCTGAGCTTCGGGGTTCGATGTTTCAAGATATAGGACAACATGGAACCTTCACCCTTTGAACTGCTGAATGTTGAAACGCCGATGCAACTAGATCTTGCACCACGCATCCTCTGGATGGACAACTGCTATCCTTCCCTGCACACAATATGGGCGCTATCCATTGTGCTAACCTCGACACAACCTCGCTAACATCGATTTCCTACCAACCACTGATCTGTTCCTTTGGATGAATCTTGACCGTTGAAATTGGACTGCTCGCTCGCTCGATTTAAGCCCGAAATGGATTTCTTCTGTGAGTTGCGCTCGACGCTTATCGCGCCACTTGAAGACCTGAACACTCTTGTGCTTCAGACAAGAAATTTTACTAACATTAGGCTCCATGGGGGATAGAGTCGTCCCTGTGATGCTCTAAGGACTCATTTTGCAGTTCCAGTGACTTGTTGTTGGGCTATGGATTCATTTATTTAAAACTTAAAGACGGAAATAAAAACAATATTTACAACTGCGAAAGAGCCATGTGCAGCTCAAGAGAAAAATATTTTTAGGAAATTCCCATTCACAGGGCCATTGAAAATTTATTGATCCTTCAAATCCAGTACCCTGTAGGTGTTATTCAAGAATACTTCAGATACTTTGAAAGGCTCGATCCACAGGGCTTCGAATTTTCCGTGCTTGCCTTTATCCTGTTTAAGAGCATCCCATTTCAGTACTAGGTCTCCTATCCGAAACTCTTCCTTCTTGGCCTTCTTATCAAAACCCTGCTTGATCCTTTTTTGATGGTCCTGAATTCTGCCCATTACCTACTCCCTGACCTACTGGACTTCCACTAGCTGATAAATTCTTCTGATTATGTCATCAGGCTCCTGTTGATGATCCTGGAGGAATTTTTCTACAGGAATGGCTAAATGAGAAGGGAAAAAAACCTCTACTCCATAGACTAATTGGAAAGGAGAGACGCCTATAGATCTCTTCGTGGTCACTCGATCGGCCCATAGAGAAAATTTCAATTTTGAATGTCAAGCCTTCTTGTTGTCTTCCAACATTCTTTTGATGATCCTTATCAGGATTTTGTTGGAGGACTCTGCTAAACCATTGCCCTGGGGATAATATGGGGTGGAGTGAATCAGTTTGATCCCAAGTTTCTCACAAAACTTGGCTAACGGGTCAGCCCTAAAAGAGGCTGCGTTATCAGTGACAATCTTACTTGGGTATCTGAATCTCGTGATGAGGTCCTCTAGGAATCCAATGATTACCTTGTGGGAAGCACTCCTGGTGGGGATAGCTTCAATCCACTTGGTAAAGAAATATGTAGCAGTCAGGATCCATCTATGTTGCCCACTGGAAGCGGGGTGAATTTCTCCAATGAAATCTAGGCCCCATTGCTGGAAAGGTCTTGAAACAACCACAGGATTTAGCGGCAAGGACTTGAGCTATTGTTTTCCTGCAAATATTTGACATTGGATACAAGCTCTAACTCCTCTATGGACATCAACGAACAAGGTGGGCCAGTACTACCCGACTCTGAGAATTTTGTGGGCTGTGGCCTTCTAGAAATGGTTCCCTCCACATAGGCCGCTGTGAAATTCAAACATGATCCTGTCGGCCTCTTGTGGATCCATGCATTTTAAAACTACCCCCAGGGGGTCTTTCCAGTATAAAATTTGATCAATAAGGCAGTATCTCACAGCCTTGAGCTTAAGAGCTCTTTCTTTGTTTATTTGCAGGCCATCTGGAGGCTGCAACTCTCGCAGAAAGTATATGACATCCTTATACCAAGGACATCAAGCCAGTGGGGGCTCCCTTTGAGGGTCTATTTCAGGCAGCCGACCTTGCTGAATTCCTGAGCATTCGTTGATGAAAATTAGCCCCAAAGCTTGGCAATTGGCTTCAGCCAATAGCTTGGCTAAGCCTTGACCTTTGATCAATTTGGTAGGATTTATTTCCAGGTCAAATTCTAGAATCTTGGCTATCCACTTACTCCTCCTCCCATCTATGTCAGGCTGAATAAGGATGTCTTTAACAACAACTGAGGGGACATAAGCGATGATTTTTTACTGCAGGACATCGATTCTAAAGGCCTTGAGAGCCTTTACCAGAGCATAGGCCTGCTTCTCCATGGTGTCATACCTGAATTCGATGTCCCTCAATGCTCGACTGAAATAGGAAATAGGCTGCTCTAGCCCAACCTCGTTTGTCTGTAATAAAACAACAACCACCATGTCAGGTGAGGCAAAGGAGAAAATAATGAAATCCTTTGAGTAATTGGGACTGATAAACATAGGGGCTTTAGTCAGAGCTTTCTTTATTTTCTCAAAGGAATTTTGTGATTCAGAAGTCCATCTCACTTCATTTCATTTCGTTAACATGGATGTTATAAGTTTTACCTCCTTAACAAAGTTAGGCACAAACCTCCTCAGAAAATTAATCTTACCAAGGAAAGATTGGACCTCCTTCTTGGATCTCAGGATTGATAAGGCTTGTATTTCCTCCACTCTGCTAGGGTTGATCCTGACTCCTTCCATTGATACTATGCGGCCTAGTAACTTTCCCTCATGCATGGCGAACAAAGATTTCTTGGGGTTTAATGAAATGCCAAAACTCATGCATTTCAGGAAAACCTTCCTGAGATGAAAACAATGTTCTTTATTAGATTTTGAAAATACTGTGATGTCATCCAGATAGACGACCACAAACTTATCACTTTCCCCAATGAAAGCTATGTCCATGGCACGTTGAAACATTGCCCCTGCATTCATCAATCCAAAAGGCATTTTGGCATACATGAACGTGCCCCATGGAGTGGTAAATGTTGTCTTTTCCCTATCCTCAGGCAGAACAGAGACTTGATTATAGCTAGAGAAACCATCGATCATGGACATATTGGATGCTCCTATTACCCTCTGCAGTATAAGTTCCATCTTTGGTAAGGGGTAGTTATCCTTTCGTGAGCTCATGTTCAGGTTTCTGAAGTCTACACAGAGTATGATTTCTACATTCTTTTTCCTTACTGGTACCAAGTTGGCCACCCACTCTGAGTATCTCAGTGGTACGATGATTTGGGCCTCCAGCAACTTCTTCTCTTCCCTCTCCATGATAGGCAGCAACATAGGATTGATCTGTCTCAGCTTCTGCCTAAGTGGCTTTGCCTCCCCTTTCAACGGGATTTTATGTTCGATGACAGAAGTGTCATATCTTTTGAGGTCTTCGTAGGTCCAGGTGAAAACATCAGCAAATTCCCTCAAAAGTCCAATGTATTCAGACCTCTGCTCCTTTGTCAGACTTCTTGACAATTTGACAAACTTGGGCTCACTCTCGGTGCCAATGTTGCACAGAATAGTACCAACGTCATCCTCTAAGATTTCCCCCTTTAATGACACATCATTTCTATCAAAGATCCTTTCCAAAGGAACCAGTCCCCTTGGAATATGGTTTTTGGGGAGCTGCACAATGTCATGCTTTGCTATTTTACTCGGCAACTTACCCCCATCAAGCCCTTTTTCAGAGACATAATCTTAGTCGATATGCATCTCTGAAAATTCTTCGACAGTCTCCAAGAATTTCTTGATCTCGAGATCATCCTCGAATACCTTCCAATGTCTGATGTTGTCAGGTATGGAGGGCCTGTATTTTACTTCCACACCATATCTGAATTTGGGCGGCAAGGGTACCATAAAATTGCTTGCTGATGTAGCCAAGGAATCTGCCACTATGTTCTTTTCTCTTGGGACAAAAGAAATGTTGAATGCTTAGAAGAAACTGTCAATTAAGTCCCATACCTCATTTTTGTATCTTCTGAGTCGAGGATGCTTGGCCTGATAAGTGTTTCTAATTTGTTGGACCACCAACTTTGCATCTCCGAACACTGCTACTTCCTGAATTACCATTTCCCTTACAACTCTTAACCCTAGGACAAGAGATTCATACTCTGCCACATTGTTGGTAGCTTCAAATTCTAGTTTGTATGATAGAGATATGGTTTCTTGAGCAGGTGATACAAAAATTACCCCAGCACCAGCGCCTTCCCTGGAAGAGGCTCCATTAAAAAACATTTTCCAGACGGGGGGTATGGGGGAAGAACATTTATGAGGAGTGGATGGCTTCTTTCTGAGTTTTAAGGAAGGCTCGGGAGCATTAGTGAGTTAAGGTACACTGTAACCTAAATCAGTGTCTAAGGAAAAAATGGGATGGTTGGTGGGATTAGCTTCATCACTGATTATATAGATCAACTGGGCTTCTCTATATAGCCTCCTATGTTCTCCTCCAAACACTGGGATAGTAGAATATGTGAGGTCCATCTACAAAGTTCCCCCCAGTCTTTTTATCCAAGACCTTGATAACAACATACCGAACTTGGGGGGGACATCAGCCACTACAATATCCATGACCACACTTTTCATGGGCAACTGAAACAAGGTCATGACCAGGTCTTTGATAACTCCTAGACATTGAACCTTTCTGGAGTCAAAGGAATAGAGGTCATGATAGGCTCGGGTGACTTCTAGCCCTAACTCTTCCATGACAGTTTTGGGCATGAGGTTGTGAGAAGCCCCCGAATCCATTAATAAGTTGTGCAGTATCTTGTCCTGTATGTTTAGGGAAGTGTAGAAGGGAGGGGATGAGTCATTCCTGTCTTCTACCATAGGACCTCGGACAACTGCAGGATTTTCATCTTGCAAATTTATGGAGTCTGTGGGAAGGCATGAGACCTCAGACTGTAAAAGCTCAGAGAAGCGTTTCTTGAACCCTTCATGTTTAATCAATTCGGTCAAGGGCACAGGGATTTTGATCTTTTTAATTTCATGCTCGAAATTAAAAGAAGATGTAAGCTTCGAGATTTCTCTTATTTCGGGAACATGACTCTGGACTATGGGAGAAAGGGGTCGGGGCTTCTTACCTCTGTGACTGTCTGCTACTTCATTAGCAGGTTTCTATGTTCTAGTGGACTTCTCAGGGACATCAGGTGCTATTGTCTTTTTCTTAGACCTCAGATCATATCTGCCTTGGCTGCCACTAGTCTTGTCTCCCTTCCTCAGTTCATTTAGTTGACTGTCCATGAGAGATTCCTCATATGCTGATTGAGTGAGATGAGAAAATGGGGAATTTTCCCCGAAGCAATGGATTTCAGGATCAAGTTCATCTGTTTCCCCTTCTTCCCCCTCGTCCATAAAATTGTTTTGAAAAGGGGCCTAAATATTCTGGTCTTCTCTGTCTCTTCCCCTCTGCCTTTGCACAGTCGGGGAAGTAATATTGTTTGGCCTCCTGAAACCTCCTTCGTTTTCAGTGTTTTGGGGGCCCTTGTATGCTTTCCTCCCCTCCACCTTCATTCTCTCCATCTCTACAGACAGAGACTTCACCATCCTGGCTAGCTCATCCACTTGAGGGTGGGGCACCAATGGGCCAGAAGTTGAGGCTTCCGACCTTCCCTTTCTTCTGTCTGTGTCGACCTTGTTCCTCAGTTTTTCAGTTTCTAGTACATTGGATTCCACTTCTATGGCCGCATCTTGCATTTGAGATAAGGAGGTGGTTCTTATTTCTCTCAATAAAAGACATAAATCAGGGCCAAACGCACTAGCATAAGAAATCTTGGCCGAGGCTTCTGAGGGTTTTATTTCGGCAGGAATTTTATTATACATCTTATTGAATCTTTTGGAGAAGTCAGAGACAGACTCTCCTTCCATCTTCTTCAAAGACCCGAAATCTGTCATGTAATACATGAAATCCTTCCTATCTCCCCACTTCTTCAGGAAAGCACTATCCAAGGCTTCGATTCCAGCAATAGATCTGGGGGCCAATCCTCTAAACCACTTTCTCACCTCACCATCCAGGATCTGGACGAAGACTCTCATCCAGACATCTTCATTTTCAATGTTCAGGTTGTATTCATAACTGTAGAAAGCAGCCAGGTGCTCTTCCGTAGTTATGTCTCCTTCTCCAGTGAACTTGGGCATATACTTCAAGTAATCTCCAGCAGGGAGAGGATTCCTAGGATGGGGTAGGATTAAGGGGGCATATCTGGAAGCGACTATGGATTCCATTCCATTTAGAGGGGGATTAGCACCAGCCATAGGAATATTAGGTGGAGGAGATCCTAGAGGAGAAGGAGTTCGCGAAGGGGCTACTGGGAAAGAGTCTCGAAGTGGAATGGGAATCAAAAGGGGATTTAAAGAGAAGTCTAATGGGTTCAAATCAACAGATGCTCCTCTTGGTGCAGGAGTGGTAAAGATAGGAGTGGGGAAATCTTCTTCGGTCGTAGGTCTATGCCAAAGTATAGCTTCAGAGGAGAGGGGAGTGACAAAAGTTTCTCCCTCCAATCCTAGACCAGGAGGGGAAAACTCAGCAGGAACACTCCCAAAATTCAAGAAACGGGAAACCTCTGAAGGAGGTCTATTAAGAAAATGAGGAGGAGAAAATGGAGTTCCTACAGAAGGAGATGGCGGATTACCTAGTTCAGCGGTGGAAGCTTCTTGTTTAGAGGCCTTTCCTTTTCTGAGAACCACCTCTGGATCAACTTCAGGTTTAGCTAGAGGCAGTTGTGGATGAGACCACGTGTGTCTACCTCTGAAAGCCACAACTAACACGGCAGGTTCAGCAGAGTGGAGTCATCACAATGGAGTCGCCAGGTGCATAGTAGCAATATTCAAAGGCTCTGATACCTGATGCACCTTCAGAATCAAAGGCTCAATGTCGTTCACTCCCGGGGAAAATTTTCAACTTTGTCCCCGACAACAGTTCCATAAATGTTAGTGTCAGAAGTCACTCTTGGATTGCTTGCAGGAGTAGAGCCCAACGCCCATCAGTTTTATGTCACGATTTGTTTAATGGGGTGATCGAATGGATAAAGACCTGAGAAGATATAGCTTTAACTCAGGAAACTGGGCCTGGTATGTAGAAGGAAAGGGAGGTCTTGATCGAACTTCCGTCAGTAGATGATTAAAGGGTGGTAGATGGAAGACTTGTGAGAAGAGTGAGCAAGAATGCCTCGGGCGACAGGCCTTCGGAAGTGTGACAATGAAAAAATCAGAAGCCAAGATCCTCTTGGTCCAGAGCTTCAAGGAGCTGAGGGCTGACTCGACTGAATCCTTCAATTCCAAGTTGTTCATCACTAAGAAAATCAGAGGATCCAATTAGAAACAGTGCAACTATTATAGTGATCCAACCTATATCATCCTATAAAATATACAACTCGACTAGATCCTCCAATTCCGAGCTGTTCTAACATAGTAAACACAGAGATGGAAAAGAGGCTGACATCCATAAAGTAAGAAGTCTCAAATTCCTTATACATTAACCAGAGCGACCAATGCTTCATCAAAACTTTACAAGCGAGAGCCTTTCTCAACCATCGATAGATTACAAAATACAAAGGTTGAGTTTATATACTCAAGAAAATTTGCCTAACAGAGGCGTGCCCAGTCACCCAAGGCTTGGTGTCTTTTCAGTCAAACTCGTATCGATATCCTTCTTCAAGTGCCACCTTAATTGCGCATGGCTCCTGCAAGGGGAGTAGATGAGCCATTATGTTCCGAGCTAGCATGTGCAGACCTCCTCCGGCTAGTCGAGGACTCAATATGGATTCTTTGGAAAAATGGGTACACAGGACCCTCTCGAGCAGACCGCTTGCCAGACCCTCCATACCTCACACTTAATGAATGAGGAGAGGTTTCAACCACCCCTTCTCGCCTTCATTTACTCCAAGCGAAAAACAGGACTGAGGTCGGATCAGATGGCACCTGGAGATCGCGGTGATCCCCTCTGTGAAAAAACTCGATGCCTTTGGCCCCTCTTGTGGAGCTATTTTCTTTCCCAAGTGACCACGAGCTGTGACCTTGTGTTTACTCTCAAAGGCACTTTCGGCATTCGTGAATAGGAAGGGTCTGATCCTTGCTTCTTGAAATCGCGATGAGCAAAACACCGAGACGGATTAATGTGGTGCCATGTGTCCCTCTTAGATATGATAGTTCTGAACTCACCCGACGATGCTGTGGGTCTGGGTCCTGGACACTCCTGGCACCTCACGCATCAGTAATATGACGGAGCTGCTCCTCGCACCTCGAAATCACAATGGGCGAAACGACGAGGAGCCTAGTCGCGCACCAGGTGTCTCTTGTGGATGGACGACCGAGATTGCTCTGTGATACTGTGGGCCCGAATTTGGTCTCTTTCGGAGCTTCGAAGTTCGAGGTTTCAAGATATAGGACAACATGGAATCTTCACCCTTCGAACTCCCGGATGCTGAAACGCTGACACAGCTAGATCTCATGCCACACATCCTCTGGATGGACGACTGTTATCCTTCCCTGCACACAATATGGGCCCTATCCATTGCGATAACCTCGACACAACCTTGCTAACTACAATTTCCCACCAATCGCTGATCTGTTCCTTTGGATGAATCCTGACCGTTGAAATCGGACTGCTCGCTCGCTCGATTTAAGCCCGAAATGGACTTATTCTATGAGCTGCGCTCGACGCTTATCGTGCCACTTGCATACCTGAACGTTCTCGTGCTTCGGACAAGAAATGTTACTAACATTAGGCTCCATGGGGGATAGAGTCATCCTTGTGATGCTCTAAGGACTCATTTTGCAGTTCCAGTGCCTTGTTGTTGGGATATGGAGTCATTTATTTAAAACTTAAAGATGGAAAGAAAAACAATATTTACAACCGCGAAAGAGCCATGTGCGGCTCAAGAGAAAAATATTTTTAGGAAATGCCCATTCATAGGGCCATTGAAAATTTATTGATCCTTCAAATCCAGTACCCTATAGGTGTTATTCAAGAATACTTCGAATACTTTGAAAGGCCCGATCCACAGGGCTTCGAATTTTCCGTGCTTGCCTTTATACTGTGTAGGAGCATCCCATTTCAGTACTAGGTCTCCTATCTGAAACTCTTCCTTCTTGGCCTTCTTATCAAAACCCTGCTTGATCCTTTGCTGATGGTCCTGAATTATGCCCATTACCTGCTCCCTGACCTGCTGAACTTCCACTAGCTGATAAATTCTTCTGATTATGTCATCAGGCTCCTCTTGATGATCCTGGAGGAATTTTTCTATAGGAATGGATAAATGAGAAAGGAAAACAACCTCTGCTCCATAGACTATTTGGAAAGGAGAGACGCCTATAGATCTCTTCGTGGTCACTCGATCGACCCATAGAGCAAATTTCAATTTTGAATGCCAAGCCTTCTTGTTGTCTTCCAACAGTCTTTTGATGATCCTTATCAAGATTTTGTTGGAGGACTTTGCTAAACCATTGCCCTGGGGATAATATGGGGTGGAGTGAATCAGTTTGATCCCAAATTGCTCACAGAACTTGGCTAAGGGCTCAGCCCTGAAAGAGGCTGCGTTATCAGTGACAATCTTACTTGGGCAGCCGAATCTCGTGATGAGTTCCTCCAGGAAACCAATGATTACCTTGTGGGAAGCACTCCTGGTGGGGATAGATTCAATCCACTTGGTAAAGAAATCTGTAGCATTCAAGATCCATCTGTGTTGCTCACTGGAAGCGGGGTGAATTTATCCAATGAAATCTAGGCCCCATTGCTAGAAAGTTCCTGAAACAACCACAGGATTTAGCGGCAAGGACTTGAGATATTGTTTTCCTACAAATCTTTGACATTGGATACAAGCTCTAACTCCTCTATGGACATCAGCGAATAAGGTGGGCCAGTAGTACCCGTCTCTGAGAATTTTGTGGGTTGTGGCCTTCCAGAAATGGTGCCCTCCACATAGGCTACTGGGAAATTCAAGCATGATCCTGTCGGCCTCTTGTGGTTCCATGCATTTTAAAAGTACCCCCAGGGGGTCTTTCCAGTATAAAATTTGATCGATAAGGCAATATCTCACTGCCTTGAGCTTCAGATCTCTTTCTTTGTTTCTTTGCAGGCCATCTGGAGGCTGCAACTCTCACAGAAAGTATAGGACATCCTTATACCAAGGACATCGAGCCAGTGGGGGCTCCCTTTGAGGGTCTATTTTAGGCAGCCGACCTTACTGAATTCTTGAGAATTCGTTGATGAAACTTACCCCCAAATCTTGGAAATTGGCTTCAGCCAATAGCTTGGCTAAACCTTGACCTTTGATCAATTTGGTAGACTTTATTTCCAGGTCAAATTCCAGAATCTTGGCTATCCACTTACTCCTCCTCCCATCTATGTCAGGCTGAATAAGGATGTCTTTAACAACAACTGAGGGGACATAAGCGATGATTTTTTACTACAGGACATAGATTCTAAAGGCCTTGAGAGCCTTTAACAGAGCATAGGCCTGCTTCTCCATGGTGTCATACCTGAATTCGACGTCCCTCAATGCTAGGCTGAAATAGGCAATAGGTTGCTCTAGCCAAACCTCGTTTATCTGTAATAAAACAGAAGACACCGTGTCAGGTGAGGCAAAGGAGAAAATAATGAAATCCTTTGAGTAATCGGGACTGATAAGCACAGGGGCTTTAGTCAGGGCTTTCTTTATTTTCTCAAAGGACTTTCATGATTCAGAAGTCCATCTCACTTCATTTCATTTCCTTAACATGGTTGTTATAAGTTTTACCTCCTTAGAAAAGTTAGGCACAAACCTCCTCAGAAAATTAATCTTACCAAGGAAAGATTGGACCTCCTTCTTGGATCTTGGGATTGATAAGGCTTGTATTGCCTCCACTCTGCTAGGGTCGATCCTGACTCCTTCCACTGATACTATGTGGCCTAGTAACTTTCCCTCCTGCATGGTGAAAAGATATTTCTTAGGGTTTAATGAAATGCCAAATCTCCTGCATTTCAGGAAAACCTTTCTGAGATGACAACAGTGTTCTTTATCAGATTTTGAAAATACTGTGATGTCATCCAGATAGATGACCACGAACTTATCCCTTTCCCCAATTAAATCTATGTCCATGGCATGTTGAAACGTTGCCCCTGCATTCATCAATCCAAAAGGAATTTTGGCATATATGAACGTGCCCCATGGAGTGGTAAATGTTGTATTTTCCCTGTCCTCAGGCAGAACAAAGACTTGATTGTAGCTAGAGAAACCATCGATCATGGACATCCTATATGCTCCTGTTACCTTCTGCAGTATATGTTCCATCTTTGGTAAGGGGTAGTTATCCTTTCGTGAGCTCCTGTTAAGGTTTCTGAAGTCTACACAGAGTCTGATTTCTCCATTCTTTTTCCTTACTAGTACCAAGTTGGCCACCCACTCTGAGTATCTCAGTGGTACGATGATATGGGCCTAGAACAACTTCTTCACTTCCCTCTCCATGATAGGCAACATCATAGGATTGATCTGTCTCAGCTTCTTCCTAAATGGCTTTGCCTCCCCTTTCAACGGGATTTTATGTTCGATGACATAAGTGTGATATGTTTTGAGGTCTTCGTAGGTCCAGGAAAAAACATCAGCAAATTCCCTCAAAAGTCCAATGTATTCAAACCTCTACTCCTTTGTCATACTTCTTGACAATTTGACAAACTTGGGCTCATTCTCGGTGCCAATGTTGCACTGAATAGTACCAGCATCATCCTCTAAGATTTCCCCCTTTAATGACACATCATTTCTATCAAAAAGCCTTTCCAAAGGAACCAGTCCCCTTGGAATATGGTTGTTGGGGTGCTACACAATGTCATGCTTTGCTATTTTACTCAACAACTTACCCCCATCAAGCCCTTTTTCAGAGACAGAATCTTGGTCGATATGCATCTCTGAAAATTCTTCGACAGTATCCAAGAATTTCTTGATCTCGAGATCATCCTGAAATACCTTCCAATGTTTGACGTTGTCAGGTATGGAGGGCCTATATTTTACTTCCACATCATATCTGAATTTGGGCGGCAAGGGTACTTTAAAATTGCTTGTTGATGTAGCCAAGGAATCTGCCACTGTGTTCTTTTCTCTTGGGACAAAAGAAATGTTGAATGCTAAGAAGCAACTGTCAATTAAGTCCCATACCTCATTTTTGTAGCTTCTCAGTTGAGGATGCTTGGCCTGATAAGCGTTTCTAATTTGTTGGACCACCAACTCTGCATCTTCGAACACTGCTACTTCCTGAATTCCCATTTCCCTTGTGGCTCTTAACCCCAGGACAAGAGCTTCATACTCTGCCACATTGTTGGTAGCTTCAAATTCTAGTTTGTATGACAGAGATATGGTTTCTTGAGCAGGTGATACAAAAATTACCCCAACACCAACGCCTTCCCTGGAAGGGGCTCCATCAAAAAACATTTTCCAGACGGGGGAGATGGGGGAAGAACATTTATGAGGAGTGGTGGGCTGCTTTCTAAGTTTTAAGGAAGGCTCGGGAGAATTAGTGAGTTGTAGTACACTGGAACCTAAATCAGTGTCTAAGGAAAAAATGGGATGGTTGGTGGGATTAGCTTCATCACTGATTATATATGCCAACTAGGCTTCTCTATATAGCCTCCTATGTTCTCCTCCAAACACTGGGATAGTAGCATATGTGAGGTCCATCTGCAAAGTTCCCCCTAGTCTTTTTATCCAAGACCTTGATAACAACATACCGAACTTGGGGGGGACATCAGCCACTACAATATCCATGACAACACTTTTCATGGGCAACTGAAACAAGGTCACGACCAGGTCTTTGATAACTCCTATACATTGAACCTTTTTGGAGTCAAAGGAATAGAGGTCATGATAGGCTCGGGTGACTTCTATCCCTAACTCTTCCATGACAGTTTTGGGCATGAGGTTGTGAGAAACCCCTGAGTCCATCAAGCAGTTGTGCAGTATCTTGTCATGTATGTTTAGGGATGTGTAGAAGGGAGGGGATGAGTCATTCCTGTCTTCTACCATAGGACCTAGGACAACTGCAGGCTTTTCATCTTGCAAATTGATGAAGTTTGTGGGAAGGCATGATTCCTCAGACTGTAAAATATCAGAGAAGAGTTTCTTGAACCCTTCATGTTTAATCAATTCGGTCAGGGGCACAGGGATTCTGATCTTTTGAATTTCATGCTCAAAATTAAAAGAAGATGTAAGCTTCGGGATTTGTCTTATTTCGGGAACATGACTCTGGAGTATGGGAGAAAGGGGTCGGGGCTTCTTACCTCTGTGACTATCTACTACTTCATTAGCAGGTTTCTCTGTTCTAGTGGACTGCTCAGGGACATCAGGTGCTATTGTCTTTTTGTTAGACCTCAGATCATATCTGCCTTGGTTGCCACTAGTCTTGTCTCCCTTGCTCAGTTCATTTAGTTGATTGTCCATGAGAGATTCCTCATACGTTGATTGAGTGAGATGAGGAAATGGGGGAGTGTTCCCGAAGCAATGGATTTTAGGATCAAGTTCATCTCTTTCCCCTTCTTCCCCCTCGGCCATAAAATTGTTTTGAAAAGGGGCCTGAATCTTTTGGTCTTCTCTGTCTCTTCCCCTCTCCCTTTGCATAGTCGGGGAAGTAATATTGTTTTGCCTCCTGAAACCTCCATTGTTTTCAGCTATTTGGGGGCCCTTGTATGCTTGCCTCCCCTCCACCTTCATTCTCTCCATCTCTGCAGACAGAGACTTCACCGTCCTGGTTAGCTCATCCACTTGAGGGTGGGGCACCGATGGGCCAGAACTTGAGGCTTCCGACTTTCCCTTTCTTCTGTCTGTGTCAGCCTTGTTCCTCAGTCTGTCAGTTGTTAATACATTAGATTCCACTTCTATGGCCGCATATTGCATTTGAGCTAAGGAGGTGGCTCTTCTTTCTCTCAATAAAAGACATAAATCAGGGCCAAACGCACCAGCATAAGAAATCTTGGCCGAGGCTTCTGAGGGTTTTATTTCAGAAGGAATTTTATTATACATGTTACTGAATCTTTTGGAGAAGTCAGAGATAGAATCTCCTTTCATCTTCTTCAAAGACCCAAACTCTGTCATGTAATACATGTAATCCTTCCTATCTCCCCACTGCTTCAGGAAAGCACTATCCAGGGCTTCGATTCCAGCAATAGATCCGGGGGCCAATCCTATAAACTACTTTCTCACCTCACCATCCAGGCTCTGGATGAAGACTCTCATCCAGACATCTTCATTTTCAATGTTCAATTTGTCTGCATAACTGTAGAAAGAAGCCAGGTTCTATTTCGCAGTTATGTCTCCTTCTCCAGTGAACTTGGGCATATACTTCAAGTAATCTCCAACAGGGAGAGGATTCATAGGATGGGGTAGGATTAAGGGGGCATATCTGGCAGCAACTATGGCATCCATTCTATTTAGAGGGGGATTAGCACCAGCCATAGGAATATTAGGTGGAGGAGAGCCTGGAGGAGAAGGAGTTCGCGAAGGGGCTACTGGGAATGAGTCTCGAAGTGGAATGGGTAACAAAAGGGGATTTAAAGAGAAGGCTAACGGGTTCAAATCAACAGGTTCTCCTCTTGGTGCAGTAGTGGTAAAGATAGGAGTGGGGAAATATTCTGCGGTCCTAGGTCTACGCCAAAGTACAGCTTCATAGGAGAGGGGAGTGACAAAAGTTTCTCCCTCCAATCCTAGACCAGGAGCGGAAAACTCAGCAGGAACACTCCCAAAATTCAGGAAACGGGAAACCTCTGAAGGAGGTCTATTAAGAAACTGGGGAGGAGAAAATGGAGTTCCAACATAAGGATATGGTGGATTACCTGGTTCGACGGTGGAAGCTTCTTGTTCAGAGGCCTTTCCTTTTCTGAGAACCACCTCTGGATCAACTTCAGGTGTAGCTAGAGGCAGCTATGGATGAGACCGCGTGTGTCTACCTCTGAAAGCCACAATTAACACAACAGGTTTGGCACAGTGGAGTCATCACAATGGAGTCGCTAGGTGCATAGTAGAAATCTTCAAAGTCTCTGATACCCAATGCACCTTCAGAATCATAGGCTCAATGTCGTTCAATCCCGGGGATAATTTTCAACTTTTTCCGCGGCAACATCGCTAGAAATGTTAGCGTCATAAGTCACTACTCGACTGCTTGCAGGAGCAGAGCCCAACGCCCATCAGTTTTATGTCACGATTTGTTTAATGGGGTGATCAAATGGATAAATACCCAAGAAGATATAGCTTTAACTCAGAAAAATGGGCTTGGTATGTAGAAGGCAAGGGAGGTCTTGATCCAACTTCCATCAGTAGATGATTAAAGGGTGGTAGATGGAAGACTTGTGAGAAGGGTGAGCAAGAATGCCTCGAGCGACAGGCCTTCGGAAGCTTGAGGATGAAAAACTCAGAAGCCAAGATCCTCTTGGTCCAGAGCTTCAAGGAGCTGAGGGGTGACTCGAATGAATCCTTCAATTCCAAGTCGTTCAGTGCTAAGAAAATCATAGGAATCGATTAGAAATAATGCAACTATTATAGTGATCCAACCTACATCATCCTATAACAGCTACAACTCAACTGGATCCTCCAATTCTGAGCTGTTCTAACACAGTAAACACAGAGATAGAAAAGAGGCTGACATCCGTAAAGTAAGAAGTCTCAAATGCCTTACACATTAACCAGAGCAATCAACACTTCATCAAAACGTTACAAGCGGGAGCCTTGCTCAACCATCGATAGATTACAAAATCTAAAGGATGATTTTATATACTCAGGAAAATTAGCTTAACATAGGCGTGCCCAGTCACCCAAGGCTTGGTGTCTTTTCAGTCAAACTCGTACCGATATCCTTCTTCAAGCGCCACCTTAACTGTGCATGGCTCCTACAAGGGGAGTAGCTGAGCCATTAAGTGTCGAGCTAGCGTGTGCAGACCTCCTCCGGCTAGTCGAGGACTCGGCATGGATTTTTGGAAAAAATGGTTACACAGGACCCTCTCGAGCAGACCGCTTTCTAGGCCTTCCATACCTCACACTTAATGAATGAGGAGAGGTTTCAACCACCCCTTCTCGCCTTCATTTACTCCAAGAGAAAAACAAGACTGAGGTCGGATCAGATGGCACTTGGAGATCACAGTGATCCCCTCTGTGAACAAACTCAATGCCTTTGGCCCCTCTTGTGCAGCTCTTTTCTTTCCCAACTGACCATGGGCTGTGACCCTGTGTTTACTCTCAAAGGCGCTTTCGGCATTCGTGAATAGGAAGGGGCTGATCCTTGCTTCTTGAAATCGTGATGAGCGAAACGCCAAGATGGATTAATGTGGCGCCACGTGTCCCTCTCAGATCTGAGGGTTCTGAACTCATCCGACGATGCTGTGGGTCTAAGTCCTGGACACTCCCAGAACCTCGTGCATCGGGAATATGACAGAGCTGCTCCTCGCGCCTCGAAATCACGATGGGCGAAACCGTGAGGAGCCTAATCGCACGCCAGGTGTCTCCTATGGATGGACGGTCGAGATTGCTCCATGATATTGCAGGCCCGACTTTGGGTGCTTTCGGAGCTTTGGGGTTCAAGGTTTCAAGATATAGGACAACATGGAACCTTCACCCTTCGAACTCCCGAATGCTGAAACGCCGACGCAACTAGATCTCGCGCCACGCATCCTCTGGATGGACGACTGCTATCCTTCCCTGCACACAATATGGGTGCTATCCATTGTGCTAACCTCGGCATAACCTCACTAACCTCGATTTCCCACCAACCGTTGATCTGTTCCTTTCGATGAATCCTGACCATTGAAATCGGACCGTTCGCTCGCTCGATTTAAGCCTGAAATGGACTTCTTCTGTGAGCTGCGCTCGATGCTTATCGTGCTAGTTGCATACCTGAACGCTCTCGTGCTTCGAACGAGAAATGTTACTAACATAGGGTTTTGAATTAACAAACCTTAGAGATGAGCTCAATGGTGAAATATCCCACCCAACTTGGTCCAATCTTGGTCACAGAGATGAAATATTCCTCCCTCACCATTCTACATCAGTCTATCCTAGTTACAGTTAGATTCTACAGTAGTAGCAGGATCAGAGAGAGAGAGACAGTGTGCATCAGTGAGGTTTTCTAGTAGGAGGGCGCACCACCTTAAGGAGAATAACTCAATTTGGATAGAGGAGAATGAATATGGGGAAAGGGGCTTCTAGGTATACTTGGTATGGCCTAGGGAGCCTTCTTTAGCCTATTCTAGAGGGTTTTAATCAGTCATATTATTTACTATAGTTTGGAATGAGATGGAGAGAAGGAGGGTGCACTACAGACTGAGGATTAAACCTTTTGTTTGGTTAGTTCTTCATTATTCATCCCAGGACTTTTCCAGGGGGTTTCCATTGGATCGATCTATAGTTTGGCCTGTTTTTAAGGGGATTTGGAATCTATATTATTGGATTCCAAATTATTGGCTTGGTTCAACTAGGAGGGCACATATGTTATTGGATATATTTTGGTTTGGGGGTCTTCCAGGAAAGCTATTGCTCTGATATTTCTCATTTAGCAGAGTATTGGGGCCATCAGAGAGGAGGTCGTACCTTCCTTGGGCCATTCCAGTTAGGAAATGTGCATTGTGCCAGAGAGGGCATCACCTACAACAAAGGATATCCATTTGTCTTCATTGTTACTTGGCGTTCATCTTGTAGAGGATTTTGGAAGCCTGTATCTTCTTTTATCTTGTGTCTTGTAGGATTTATCAACCCAACACTCTATCCTATTATATGTATTCCATATCTGCACCATTTTTGTATGAGGTCGAGGATCTATTATTAATAAATCAGATCTGAGGTATTTCTGTCTATTTCTTGTGTTGTTGATCTTGCATATCGTTGAGTACATTCCATTGCTATATATTCTTGATTATTGGTTGCAAACACACATTAAACCATCATATTAAACCCTAGCGCAACTCATGAGACTTAAGCCTGCAAATTGTTTGATGAAATGACACAACCAAAAAACACACAAAAATTAGTGAAAACAACAATTTTCCTAGCATATTGTCATGGGAACATTACACTAGGCCCCCACCTATACCTAACCCTTAACCCCTTCCACACTTTATTCATAAGCTCCACATTCCCACACCTCTTTTTGTGGCACCCACAACCCCTACACCTTCACCATAGTTCTCTAACAACTACCCTATGCCTCAAATTACTTTCAATCCTAACCCCCTAGTTCCTCATTGTCACTAAGCCCCTCCACACCATTATTATTAAATTTATATGGGCCATATAAAAAATTTGTGTCGTCTGTGTTAAGAGAGCACACACTCTCTTGCGAGAAAAAATAAATGAGGTCAGGCATTGTGTTTGCCTCATATTCTTGTCCAACATGAGTGTTAGTAGTATGCCATATTTTGAATGGGGAATGAGCAAATTGTTGGTTGAATAACCTCATTTCTAGTTTCTTATCAAAAAGGGGCTAACCCTTAATATTTTTATTTAAAATAAATAATCCTAGGCATTAAATATTTGAGAGAGGGAGCTTTAAAAAGGTGATAGATTCTTAAACATTGGTTAAAGGAGCTTACTGGTAGAAAAACGATCTTATCAGAGAGTTAAAATGTTCTTATTAGACTAGCGGGTGGGCCTAAATAAATATCAAGGGATAAAAACATGGAATGAAGGATCAAAGGGGGGAACACAACCGTGTACACGTTGATCAATGGCCCACAACATGGCACATTGTGAGAATATAAATCAACGGTCCATGATGCATTTTGTATTGTGGACATACACACTGGCTAATCACCTTCCACAATGAGATGAACATATTTTCGATCGACATGTGGAGTTTTGTTATTGGCTTTGCATCGTTTGAAGGGCTTGGAAAATATCCTAGACTTGCATGTGAAACCATTTATGGTTTTGGGGAAAAAACACCATCCTAAGCCTGAGTTTCTCGTGTACCTGATAATGACTTGATGACTAGTGGAATTGACTTGACACATGAGGTGTACTTTGGGTAGAGAGAAAGATAGGTGGTTGTGCCATTTGGTCACCCACATGACCCAATCAAAATATTCCACATGGACATCATCCCCACCGCAATCATATTAAGGGCGTTGAGGAGTCACTCGAGCTTAGGGATAGGTGGCCTACAAAAACTACCACATAGACAACACATGGAATAATAGTATCCTTCTACATGTTTGTGATACCCTACTAACATCATCAATGACATCACTCAAATTTCATGCACTCTTAATATTTAAAAGATGTGGCCAATGAAGAGGTGACATATTGATCCAAAATGATAAAAAATGGGTAAAAGATGTTCATGGGATTATTTAAAGTAAATTTTCTCATAATGAGGTGAGTGTAAAGGTTTAGACAATGAACATTGAAAGTGACATGTATGCACACCTTTCCACCATTAAAAGGGATTTTTCCGAGTTGAAGAATATCCCATAGTTGAGAAAGGATACTAGAACATGAGATTGACATCTGGTTGAGGACCATACTCTTATCACAGTATATAGTTTTGAACCAAAACCCTATAAGCTACCAGTTTTACTAACCCCTGTGATATTTTCCATTGAGTACATTAGGAAGAGGTTGATTTCAGATCTCTTTCATTTTGTTTAGAATAGGAAATATATTAAATTCAGTCTTCCTAGCAAGGTTCTCCCTTTCTTGCTCAAATTAAGAACTATTCTAGCTGTCGTGGAGAAAATGCTACAACAACTGGATTTTGAAAAATGAAGCAAATGAGTGCATGACTCACATGGTGTAATTACAAAAATAAAACCCATATACAAGAAAAAATATGTTATATAAAGGAATGCTAACCTAGATTCATGGGAAGAGGTTAAGCAAAATCTATAGGTAGAGGTCCAAAACCAAATTACCACTCAGTAAATGGACCCAATAAATGTAGTTCAAACTCCTTAAAAGTAGGAACTACAACCTAGAAAGCGAACATTTTCCTAGTTTCAATCTGACATGGACATTGATGAAAAGAAAAGTAAAATTCCCAAGGGTGATGAGGAGTCATAATAATAGTGGGTAATTACTGAGATCCTCGATACAAGAAAGAGAATAATCCAGATCACCCAAGGATATAGTGAATATGATTCAACTCCAAAATCACCTGCTATCACAATTGAGGATCTTACTTTATCTCTAATGTCAACAGGAGAAGATTTTTCCTCTACAACTGAACAAACATATGAAAATAATCCCTCACTCTTTTCCCACTACTTAGATATAAGGAAGAATAATCAAGAACCAAGAAGGGAGATGTATCCTCAAGTTACATCCCAAACAAATTTTCTCTCTACTATCTATTACAAGAAAGACACATTCAATTTGGTTGTGTTGGATTCGAAGGGGCCAAGGTCTCTTACTCCAGCAGATTATAGAGCCACAAAAACAAGGCTCAAACTTGTTAATATTTATCATGGAGGTATGATTGAGTTGCACAATCAAACCAATGACATGTTATATAGGGGAGTGCTACAATATTTTCTAGTGAGAAGAAGATGAGAGACATGGTAATCAAAATTGATAGGTAGTTGAAACAAGAGAGAATATCAACCATATCCAAACAAAATCATATAAATGAATTGGGAAGGAAAATCTTTTCTTTGGGGACAAATCCTAAAAATCCCACAGTTGTGGGAGATTTCATTTATCAAACGGACAATGAAATCAAGGTCCTTAATAAAAAAATGAATATCCTTGATGTATAACATGTACAAACTCCAAAGTTGTAGGATAAACATAAGGGAAAGGAGCATCTTTATAAACAATCAATGGAGATAAGAGAGATGATAGAGTTCCTACAAGATGAAAATGAAACCCTGAAGGTCCAACATAGTTAGCTATTGTAAGTAGATAAGTCAACCATAGTTCAAACCACCCCACTTGACCCAAAGGAAGGCCTAACAAAGGTCATGCTTGATTTAAGTGTAAAGGAGATTGATCTGGACATTGTCATTAATATGATCAAATATAGTGATGAAAGGGTGGTAGAGTTAGAGGAAAAAATTAAGAGTAGAGAAGTACTTTTAAATCAATTCAATGCTTCCAAAGAGAAAGCTCAATAAGAATTAGGAAAAAATGAAGGTGACAAGAAAAACAAATTTAAATGGATCCAAAGATAAGATCTGAGACAAAATAACTACTACAATTTTTAAGAATTGGTCTCAGTTCTCTCTTATCCAATATGATCTTGAACTGATCACTATTGTTTTTAAGTGTGAATATTTCATATAAAAACCTAGCTAGTATAAAATGAACACACAAAGCTTGTGAGAGAGAAAATAAGGGAGTATAATGAAAGAAGTGTATTAACTGATGAGTAAAATGGTAAAATACATATGATATAATGTACATGGATAAGTGAAGTCTCCATAGTAGTGATCTAGAGAGATCTAGACACTCAGTGAAAGAAACTAAAGTAATATGCCACTTAGTCCTAGTTAATTGATCCATGCAATCATTAGTTAACTGATTCACACATGTGGAAGTGGGAGAAGAACATGTAATTGCTGGTGATAAAACTAGGGTTTCCATGCATGAGTGATTTCCACTACTCAAACTCAATGTAACTAACTTTGAACTGAAGAGGAGTGCCCCATTTTGTAGGGGAATATTCTCTAGAGAGAATATTCTCATCCAAGGAAGCATTCTCAACATTCGACTATCAACGTTAGGAAAATAATTACCTAGGTTAGTGTATAATATCTCCAACACCCCCCCTGAACACTAATATGGTGTACATCATGAATGGGTCCCAAAAATAAAGGCCATGTTAGGTACCCATTTTACAATGCATCTAAGAATGAAATAATGAAAATAGAGGAAAAAGGGAAAAAATCATGGGAAAACCGCCCCTCAAAGTAAAATGCATCAAAAAAAGAAGGAAGAAAGGAAGTTTCAAAGAAACCATGTCCTTCACTCCAAGACGATGATGAAAAAGGTTGAAATTTTTCTTAAGAAATGTGTTGGTGAAGATGTATGTAGTCTATTCAGTGAATGGATAGTACTGAAAATCGATGATCATGTCATGTACCATCTCTTTGACGTAATTCATATGGATCTCGAGGTGTTTGGTCCTTTTTCGCTGCACTGGGTCTCTACAAAACTTGAGAGTACTCTGATTTTCACACCAAATGACATTCGAATGCTGAAACTAAATGCCAATCTTGGTCAAGAATCTCTAAATAAAATTTCCATGAATAATGGCATTGCCTGCTCCTCTGTACTCGACCTCTATTGAGGATAGAGAAATAGATGATTGTTTTTTTCTCGACAAACAAATGGTATCGAAACCCAAACTAAGAATGTACCCAAAATTGGACTTGTGGTATGTGCTATTTCCATCCCAATAAGAATTGGTGAAGCCCATGAGATCCAATAAAAAACCTACTACATAGTGGATCCCATAATTTCTAGGGACGATTTTAGGGGCTAAATTTAGCTCATGGGCTAATTTTCCATGCTTTTTCCAAAAAAAAGATTCTCTTTTCTAAAATTTATTATCCCAAATTATATAGAGTAAAATTATCTTACCTTAAAAATAGCCCAAATTTTATAGAAGCTATATAAAATCCTTATAAATTTGAATATTTTTACAAACATATCACCAATATTTAATAGTTTGCATATTAAGGACTAGTAAGATTAGCCAAAGTTTATAAATTTTGAGATAAATTTCCATCTTTAAAATTATCCCTGCCCATAACCTATAGTACCCTGAACATATCTAAGGATGCACTTGGTAGCCTTCCAGTGTAGCTCATAAGGCTCCTGCATGCACCTAGAAAGTATCCCTACTACATATTAGATATGTATCGAGGTGTGCATGAGATAGATAAGGCTCCCCACAAGCTGTCGATACAATGTAATTTCCACGACTGGTGTATCTCCGCCATCCTCAATATGTACCCTAGACATAAAGGGTGTGGTTTTTGACTTGTAGCAGGTCATGTGGAATATAACAAAGAGATCCTTACCATACTTAGTATGAGATATCTTAATTCCTGAACCATTGTGACTGATCTCAAGACCAAGTAAATAGTGTATTGTCCCCGTGTACTTCATAGAGAATCATTCATACAAAATATCCTTGAATGCAACAATTTTTGAGGCCGAACTTCTAATGATCAGGAGGTCATCAACATAAATAACTAGGATCAACAAGGAATCTGAGGTCCTCAACATGTATACGTTTGGACTTGATTTGCATCTGAAAAAATGTGGAGAAATCGAGTAGGAATCCATCCTCATGTACCATGCTCTAGGTGCCTTCTTGAGGCCATAGAGGGACTCTTTCAGTTGACACACTAAGGATGACTTTTGAATGAGGCCTTATGGTTGATCCATCTAAATATAATTTGAGAGATCCCCGTGAAGAAAATATTTCTTCATGTCCATATGGTGAACTTCTCACCCCCAATTTGTTGTAATGGAAAGGGCCAATTGGATGCAGACCATATTTTCTACAGGAGAAAACGTACCATCATAGTCTATCCCATGGATTTGGTGAAAAACATTGGAAACCAGTCTTGCCTTATTCTTGCTCACCTATCCATATGTTACCTTTTTGGTCCTATAGACCCATTTGCATTTGACAAACTTCCTATTTGAAGCAAGCAAAACTATATCCCAAGTCTGGTTCTCAAGAAGAGATTTATGCTCCTCCTACATGGAAACTTCCTAGAAGGGATTCCCTGTAGCCTCTACATAGGTCTTTGGTTCTGAAGCTACAACCATATAGTAATGCATTGGAATCATTGGTTCGATAGTTTTTATTTCTTGAGGACCCTCAAATTGAGACCTCATGCTCCTTTGATTTGTTGGATCCCCCATAAGGTCTCTTGCTGCATGTAGGGTGGCACGTGCCTGGGGGAATATTCTCTAGAGAGAATATTCTCATCTAAGGAAGCATTCTCAACATTGGACTATCAACGTTAGGAAAATAATTACCTAGGTGAGTGTATAATATCTCCAACACCCCCCCTGAACACTAATATGGTGTACATCATGAATGGGTCCAAAAAATAAAGGCCATGTTAGGTACCCATTTTACAATGCATCTAAGAATGAAATAATGAAAATAGAGGAAAAAGGGAAAAAATCATGGGAAAACCGCCCCTCAAAGTAAAATGCATCAAAAAAAGAAGGAAGAAAGGAAGTTTCTAAGAAACCATGTCCTTCACTCCAAGACGATCATGCAAAAGGTTGAAATTTTGCTTAAGAAATGTCTTGGTGAAGATGTATGTAGTCTATTCAGTGAATGGATAGTACTAAAAATCGATGATCATGTCATGTACCATCTCTCTGACCTAATTCATATGGATCTTGAGGTCTTTGGTCTGTTTTCGTTGCACTGGGTCTCTATAAAACTTGAGAGTACTCTGATTTTCACACCAAATGACATTCAAATGCTGAAACTAAATGCCAATCTTGGTCAAGAATCTCTAAATAAAATTTGCGTGAATAATGGCATTGGCCGCTCCTCTCTACTCGGCCTATATTGAGGATAGAGAAATAGATGATTGTTTTTTCCTCGACCAACAGATGGGATCGAAACCCAAACTAAGAATGTACCCAAAATTGGACTTGTGGTATGTGTTATTTCCATCCCAATAAGAATTGGTGAAGCCCATGAGATCCAATACAAAACCTACTACATAGTGGATCCCATAATTTCTAGGGACGATTTTAGGGCCTAATTTTAGCTCATGGGCTAATTTTCCATGCTTTTTCCAAAAAAAAGATTCTCTTTTCTAAAATTTATTAGCCCAAATTCTATAGAATTAAATTAGCTTACCTTAAAAATAGCCCAAATTTTATAGAAGCTACATAAAATCCTTATAAATTTGACTATTTTTACAAACATATCACCAATATTTAATAGTTGCATATTAAGGACTAGTAAGATTAGCCAAAGTTTATAAATTTTGAGATAAATTTCCATCCTTAAAATTATCCCTGCCCATAACCTGTAGTACCCTGAACATATCTAAGGATGCACTTGGTAGCCTTCCAGTGTACCTCATAAGGCTCATGCATGCACCTAGAAATTATCCCTACTGCATATTAGATATGTATCGAGGTGTGCATGAGATAGATAAGGCTCCTCACAAGCTGTCGATACAATGTAATTTCCATGACTGGTGTATCTCCGCCATCCTCAATATGTACCCTAGACATAAAGGGTGTGGTTTTCGACTTGCAACAAGTCATGTGGAATATAACAAAGAGATCCTTACCATACTTAGTATGAGATATATTAGTTCCTGAAGCATTGTGACTGATCTCAAGACCAAATAAATAGTGCATTGGCCCCTTGTACTTCATAGAGAATCATTCATGCAAAATATCCTTGAATGCAACAATTGTTGAGGCCGAACTTCTAATGATCAGGAGGTCATTAACATAAATAACTAAGATCAACAAGGAATCTGAGGTCCTGAACATGTATACATTTGGATTTGATTTGCATCGGAAAAAATCTGGAGAAATAGAGTAGGAATCCATCCTCATGTACCATGTTGTAGGTGCCTTATTGAGGCCATAGAGGGACTCTTTATGTCGACACACTAAGGATGACTTTTGAATGAGGCCCTATGGTTGATCCATGTAAATATAATTTGAGAGATTCCCGTGAAGAAAATATTTCTTCATGTCCATATGGTGAACTTCTTACCCCCGATTTGTTGTAATGGAAAAGTCCAATTGGATGGAGACCATATTTTCTACAGGAGAAAACGTATCATCATAGTCTATCCCATGGATTTGGTGAAAAACATTGGAAACAAGTTTTGCCTTATTCCTTCTCACCTATCCATATGTTACCTTTTTGGTCCTGTAGACCCATTTGCATTTGACAAACTTCCTATTTGAAGCAAGCAAAACTATATCCCAAGTCTGGTTCTCAAGAAGAGAGTTATGCTCCTCCTACATGGAAAATTCCTAGAAGGGATTCCCTGTAGCCTCTACATAGGTCTTTGGGTCTGAAGCTAGAACCATATAGTAATGCATTGGAATCATTGGTTCGATAGTTTTGATTTCTTGAGGACCCTCAAATTGAGACCTCATCCTCCTTTGATTTGTTGGATCCCCCATAAGGTCTCTTGCTGCATGTAGGGTGGCACGTGTCTGGGGGAATATTCTCTAGAGAGAATATTCTCATCTAAGGAAGCATTCTCAACATTGGACTATCAACGTTAAGAAAATAATTACCTAGGTGAGTGTATAATATCTCCAACACCCCCCCTGAACACTAATATGGTGTACATCGTGAATGGGTCCCAAAAATAAAGGCCATGTTAGGTACCCATTTTACAATGCATCTAATAATGAAGGAAGAAAGGAAGTTTCTAAGAAACCATGTCCTTCACTCCAAGACGATGATACAAAAGTTTGAAATTTTTCTTAAGAAATGTCTTGGTGAAGATGTATGTAGTCTATTCATTGAATGGATAGTACTGAAAATCGATGATCATGTCATGTACCATCTCTCTGATGTAATTCATATGGATCTCGAGGTGTTTGGTCCATTTTTGCTGCACTGGGTCTCTACAAAACTTGAGAGTACTCTGATTTTCACACCAAATGACATTCGAATGCTGAAACTAAATGCCAATCTTTGTCAAGAATCTCTAAATAAAATTTGCATGAATAATGGCATTGCCCACTCTTCTCTACTCGACCTCTATTGAGGATAGAGAAATAGATGATTGTTTTTTTCTCGACCAACAGATGGGAACGAAACCCAAACTAAGAATGTACCCAAAATTGGACTTGTGGTATGTGCTATTTCCATCCCAATAAGAATTGGTGAAGCCCATGAGATCGAATACAAAACCTACTACATAGTGGATCCCATAATTTCTAGGGATGATTTTAGGGGCTAAATTTAGCTCATGCGCTAATTTTCCATGCTTTTTCCAAAAAAAAGATTCTCTTTTCTAAAATTTATTATCCCAAATTCTATAGAATAAAATTGACTTACCTTAAAAATAGCCCAAATTTTATTGAAGCTATATAAAATCCTTATAAATTTGAATATTTTTACAAACATATCACCAATATTTAATAGTTTGCATATTAAGGACTAGTAAGATTAGATATCTAATGAATAGTTTGCATAACCTGTAGTACCCTGAACATATCTAAGGATTCACTTGGTAGCCTTCCAGTGTAGCTCATAAGGCTCCTGCATGCACCTAGAAATTATCCCTACTGCATATTAGATATGTATCAAGGTGTGCATGACATAGATAAGGCTCCCCACAAGCTGTCAATACAATGTAATTTCCGCGACTGATGTATCTCCGCCATCCTCAATATGTACCCTAGACATAAAAGGTGTGGTTTTCAACTTGCAGCAAGTCATGTGGAATATAACAAAGAGATCCTTACAATAATTAGTATGAGATATCTTAATTCCAGAAGCATTGTGACTGATCTCAATACCAAGTAAATAGTGTATTGGCCCCTTGTACTTCATAGAGAATCATTCATGCAAAATATCCTTGAATGCAACAATTGTTGAGGCCGAACTTCTAATGATCAGGAGGTCATCAACATAAATAACTAAGATCAACAAGGAATTTGAGGTCATCAACATGTATACATTTGGATTTGATTTTCATCTAAAAAAATGTGGAGAAATCGAGTTGGAATCCATCCTCATGTACCATGCTCTAGGTGCCTTCTTGAGGCCATAGAGGGACTCTTTTAGTCGACACACTAAGGATGACTTTTGAATGAGGCCCTATGGTTGATCCATGTAAATATAATTTGAGAGATCCCCGTGAAGAAAATATTTCTTCATGTCCATATGGTGAAATTCTCACCCCCGATTTGTTGTAATGGAAAGCGACAATTGGATGGAGACCATATATTCTACAGGAGAAAACGTATCATCATAGTCTATCCCATGGATTTGGAGAAAAACATTGGAAACCAATCTTGCCTTATTCCTGCTCACTTATCCATATGTTACCTTTTTGGTCCTGTAGACCCATTTGCATTTGACAAACTTCCTATTTGAAGCAAGAAAAACCCAAACTATGAAATAGATGATTGTTTTTTTCTCGACCAACAGATGGGATCGAAACCCAAACTAAGAATGTACCCAAAATTGGACTTGTGGTATGTGCTATTTCCATCCCAATAAGAATTGGTGAATCCCATGAGATTGAATACAGAACCTACTACATAGTGGATCCCATAATTTCTAGGGATGATTTTAGGGGCTAAATTTAGCTCATGGTCTAATTTTCCATGCTTTTTCCAAAAAAAAGATTCTCTTTTCTAAAATTTATTAGCCCAAATTCTATAGAGTAAAATTTTCTTACCTTAAAAATAGCCCAAATTTTATAGAAGCTATATAAAATCCTTATAAATTTGAATATTTTTACAAACATATCACCAATATTTAATAGTTTGCATATTAAGGACTAGTAAGATTAGCCAAAGTTTATAAATTTTGAGA
>ML784254.1:621348-633435 GCA_009831015.1 Picea engelmannii | reverse complement strand
TTGCATCTGAAAAAATGTGGAGAAATCGAGTAGGAATCCATCCTCATGTACCATGCTCTAGGTGCCTTCTTGAGGCCATAGAGGGACTCTTTCAGTCGACACACTAAGGATGAATTTTGAATCAGGCCCTATGGTTGATCCATCTAAATATAATTTGATAGATCCCCATGAAGAAAATATTTCTTCATCTCCATATGGTGAACTTGTCGCCCCCGATTTGTTGTAATTTAAAGGGCCAATTGCATGGAGACCATATTTTCTACAGAAGAATACATATCATCATAGTCTATCCCATGGATTTGGTGAAAAACATTGGAAACCAGTCTTGCCTTATTCCTGCTCACCTATCCATATGTTGCCTTTTTGGTCCTGTAGACCCATTTGCATTTGATAAACTTCCTATTTGAAGCAAGAAAAACTATATCCCAAGTCTAGTTCTCAAGAAGAGAGTTATCCTCCCCCTACATGGAAATTTCCTATAAGGGACTCCCTGTAGCCTCTACATAGGTCTTGGGGTCTAAAGCTAGAACCATATAGTAATGCATTGGAATAATTGGTTCGATAGTTTTGATTTCTTGAGGACCCTCAAATTGAGACCTCATCCTCCTTTGATTTGTTGGATTCCCCATAAGGTCTCTTGTTGCATGTAGGGTGGCACGTGCCTGGGGGAATATTCTCTAGAGAGAATATTCTCATCTAAGGAAGCATTCTCAACATTGGACTATCAACGTTAGGAAAATAATTACCTAGGTGAGTGTATAATATCTCCAACACCCCCCCTGAACACTAATATGGTGTACATCATGAATGGGTCCCAAAAATAAAGGCCATATTAGGTACCGATTTTATAATGCATCTAAGAATGAAATAATGAAAATAGAGGAAAAAGGGAAAAAATCATGGGAAAACCACCCCTCAAAGTAAAATGCATCAAAAAAAGAAGGAAGAAAGGAAGTTTTTAAGAAACCATGTCCTTCACTCCAAGACGATGATGAAAAAGGTTGAAATTTTGCTTAAGAAATGTCTTGGTGAAGATGTATGTAGTCTATTCAGTGAATGGATAGTACTGAAAATCGATGATCATGTCATGTACCATCTCTCTGACCTAATTCATATGGATCTTGAGGTGTCTGGTCCGTTTTTGCTACACTGGGTGTCTACAAAACTTGAGAGTACTCTGATTTTCACACCAAATGACATTCGAATGTTGAAACTAAATGCCAATCTTGGTAAAGAATCTCTAAATAGTATTTGCATTAATAATGGCATTGCCTGCTCCTCTCTACTCGACCTCTATTGAGGATAGAGAAATAGATGATTTTTTTTTCTCGACCAACAGATGGGATCGAAACCCAAACTAAGAATGTACCCAAAATTGGACTTGTGGTATGTGCTATTTCCATCCCAATAAGAATTGGTGAAGCCCATGAGATCCAATACAAAACATACTACATAGTGGATCCAATAATTTCTAGGGATGATTTTACGGGCTAAATTTAGCTCATCGACTAATTTTCCATGCTTTTTCCAAAAAACAAGATTCTCTTTTCTAAATTTATTAGCCCAAATTCTATAGAATAAAATTGACTTACCTTAAAAATAGCCCAAATTTTATAGAAGCTATATAAAATCCTTATAAATTTGAATATTTTTACAAACATATCACCAATATTTAATAGTTTGCATATTAAGGACTAGTAATATTTTTAAAATTATCCCTGCCCATAACCTGTAGTACCCTGAACATATCTAAGGATGCACTTGGTAGCCTTCCAGTGTAGCTCATAAGGTTCATGCATGCACCTTGAAATTATCCCTACTGCATATTAGATATGTATCGAGGTGTGCAAGAGATAGATAAGGCTCCCCACAAGCTGTCGATACAATGTAATTTCCATGACTGGTGTATCTCCGCCATCCTCAATATGTACCCTAGACATAAAGGGTGTGGTTTGCGACTTGCAGCAGGTCATGTGGAATATAACAAAGAGATCCTTACCGTACTTAGTATGAGATATCTTAATTCCTGAAGCATTGTGACTGATCTCAAGACCAAGTAAATAGTGTATTGGCCCCTTGTACATCATAGAGAGTCATTCATGCAAAATATCCTCGAATGCAACAATTGTTGAGGCCGAACGTCTAATGATCAGGAGGTCATCAACATAAATAACTAAGATCAACAAGGAATCTGAGGTCCTCAACATGTATACGTTTGGATTTGATTTGCATCTGAAAAAATGTGGAGAAATCGAGTAGGAATCCATCCTCATGTACCATGCTCTAGGTGCCTTCTTGAGGCCATAGAGGGACTCTTTCAGTCGACACACTAAGGATGAATTTTGAATCAGGCCCTATGGTTGATCCATGTAAATTTAATTTGAGAGATCCCCGTGAAGAAAATATTTCTTCATGTCCATATGGTGAACTTCTCACCCGCGATTTGTTGTAATTTAAAGGGACAATTGGATGGAGAACATATTTTCTACAGGAGAATACATATCATCATAGTCTATCCCATGGATTTGGTGAAAAACATTGGAAACCAGTCTTGCCTTATTCCTGCTCACCTATCCATATGTTACCTTTTTGGTCCTGTAGACCCATTTGCATTTGATAAACTTCCTATTTGAAGCAAGCAAAACTATATCCCAAGTCTGGTTCTCAAGAAGAGAGTTATCCTCCCCCTACATGGAAACTTCCTATAAGCGACTCCCTGTAGCCTCTACATAGGTCTTTGGGTCTGGAGCTAGAACCATATAGTAATGCGTTGGAATCATTGGTTCCATAGTTTTGATTTCTTGAGGACCCTCGAATTGAGACCTCATCCTCCTTTGATTTGTTGGATTCCCCATAAGGTCTCTTGTTGCATGTAGGGTGGCACGTGCCCGGGGGAATATTCTCTAGAGAGAATATTCTCATCTAGAGAGAATATTCTCATCTAAGGAAGCATTCTCAACATTGGACTATCAACGTTAGGAAAATAATTGCCTAGGTGAGTGTATAATATCTCCAACACCCCCCCTGAACACTAATATGGTGTACATCCTGAATGGGTCCCAAAAATAAAGGCCATATTAGGTACCGATTTTACAATGCATCTAAGAATGAAATAATGAAAATAGAGGAAAAAGGGAAAATATCATGGGAAAACCGCCCCTCAAAGTAAAATGCATCATAAAAAGAAGGAAGAAAGGAAGTTTCTAAGAAACCATGTCCTTCACTCCAAGACGATGATGCAAAAGGTTGAAATTTTGCTTAAGAAATGTCTTGGTGAAGATGTATGTAGTCTATTCAGTGGATGGATAGTACTGAAAAATCGATGATCATGTCATGTACCATCTCTCTGACCTAATTCATATGGAACTTGAGGTGTTTGGTCTGTTTTTGCTGCACTGGGTCTCTACAAAACTTGAGAGTACTCTGATTTTCACACCAAATGACATTCAAATGCTGAAACTAAATGCCAATCTTGGTAAAGAATATATAAATAAAATTTGCATGAATAATGGCATTGCCCGCTCCTCTCTACTTGACCTCTATTGAGGATAGAGAAGTAGATGATTGTTTTTTTCTCGACCAACAGATGGGATCGAAACCCAAACTAAGAATGTACCCAAAATTGGACTTGTGGTATGTGCTATTTCCATCCTAATAAGAATTGGTGAAGCCCATGACATCCAATACAAAACATACTACATAGTGGATCCCATAATTTCTAGGGATGATTTTACGGGCTAAATTTAGCTCATCGACTAATTTTCCATGCTTTTTCCAAAAAAAAAGATTCTCTTTTATAAATTTATCAGCCCAAATTCTATAGAATAAAATTGACTTACCTTAAAATTATCCCAAATTGTATAGAAGCTATATAAAATCCTTATAAATTTGAATATTTTTACAAACATATCACTAATATTTAATAGTTTGCATATTAAGGACTAGCAATATTAGCCAATGTTTATAAATTTTGAGATAAATTTCCATCCTTAAAATTATCCCTGCCCATAACCTGTAGTACCCTGAACATATCTAAGGATGCACTTGGTAGCCTTCTAGTGTAGCTCATAAGGCTCCTGCATGCACGTAGAAGTTATCCCTCCTACATATTAGATATGTATCGAGGTGTGCATGAGATAGATAAGGCTCCCCACAAGATGTCGATACAATGTAATTTCGACGACTGGTGTATCCCTGCCATCCTGAATATGTACGCTAGACATAAAGGGTGTGGCTTTCGACTTGTAGCAGGTCATGTGGAATATAACAAAGAGATCCTTACGATACTTAGTATGAGATATCTTAATTCCTGAAGCATTGTGACTGATCTCAAGACCAAGTAAATAGTGTATTGGCCCCTTGTACTTCATAGAGAATCATTCATGAAAAATATCCCTGAATGCAACAATTGTTGAGGACGAACTTCTAATGATCAGGAAGTCATCAACATAAATAACTAAGATCAACAAGGAATCTGAGGTCCTCAACATGTATACATTTGGATTTGATTTGCATATGAAAAAATGTAGAGAAATCGAGTAGGAATCCATCCTCATGTACCATGCTCTAGCTGCCTTCTTGAGGCTATAGAGGGACTCTTTCAGTTGACACACTAAGGATGAATTTTGAATGAGGTCCTATGGTTGATCCATGTTAATATAATTTGAGAGATCCCCGTGAAGAAAATATTTCTTCATGTCCATATGGTGAACTTCTCACCCCCGATTTGTTGTAATGGAAAAGGCCAATTGGATGGAGACCATATTATCTACAGGAGAAAACTTATCATCATAATCTATCCCATGGATTTGGTGAAAAACATTGGAAACCAGTCTTGCCTTATTCCTGCTCACCTATCCATATGTTACCTTTTTGGTCGTGTAGACCCATTTGCATTTGAAAAACTTCCTATTTGAAGAAAGCAAAACTATATCCCAACTTTGGTTCTCAAGAAGAGATTTATGCTCCTCCTACATGGAAAATTCCTAGAAGGGATTCCCTATAGCCTCTACATAGGTCTTTGGGTCTGAAGCTAGAACCATATAGTAATGCATTGGAATCATTGGTTCGATAGTTTTGATTTCTTGAGGACTCTCAAATTGAGACCTCATCCTCCTTTGATTTGTTGGATCCCCCATAAGGTCTCTTGTTGCATGTAGGGTGGCACGTGCCTGGGGAAATATTGTCTAGAGAGAATATTCTCATCTAAGGAAGAATTCTCAACATTGGACTATCAATGTTAGGAAAATAATTACCTATGTGAGTGCATAATATCTCCAACACCCCCCCTGAACACTAATATGGTGTACATCATGAATTGGTCCCAAAAATAAAGGCCATGTTGGGTACCCATTTTACAATGTATCTAAGAATGAAATAATGAAAATAGAGGAAAAAGGGAAAAAATCATGGGAAAACCGCCCCTCAAAGTAAAATGCATCAAAAAAAGAAGGAAGAAAGGAAGTTTCTAAGAAACCATGTCCTTCACTCCAAGACGATGATGCAAAAGGTTGAAATTTTGCTTAAGAAATGTCTTGGTGAAGATGTATGTAGTCTATTCAGTGAATGGATAGTACTGAAAATCGTTTATCATGTCATGTACCATCTCTTTGACCTAATTCATATTGATCTCGACGTCTTTGGTCTGTTTTCGTTGCACTAGGTCTCTAAAAAACTTGAGAGTACTCTGATTTTCACACCAAATGACATTCGAATGGTGAAACTAAATGCCAATCTTGGTCAAGAATCTCTAAATAAAATTTGCATGAATAATGGCATTGCCCGCTGCTCTCTACTCGACCTCTATTGAGTATAGAGAAATAGATGATTGTTTTTTTCTCAACCAACAGATGGGCTCGAAACCCAAACTAAGAATCTACCCAAAATTGGACTTGTGGTATGCGTTATTTCTATCCCAATAAGAATTGGTGAAGCCCATGAGATCCAATACAAAATCTACTACATAGTGGATCCCATAATTTCTAGGGACGATTTTAGGGGCTAAATTTAGCTCATGGGCTAATTTTCCATGCTTTTTCCAAAAAAAGAATTCTCTTTTCCAAAATTTATTAGCCCAAATTATATAGAATAAAATTATCTTACCTCAAAAATAGCCCAAATTTTATATAAGCGACATAAAATCCTTATAAATTGGAATATTTTTACAAACATATCACCAATATTTAATAGTTTGCATATTAAGGACTAGTAAGATTAGCCAAAGTTTATAAATTTTGAGATAAATTTCCATACTTAAAATTATCCCTGCCCATAACCTGTATTACCTTGAACATATCTAAAGATGCACTTGGTAGCCTTCTAGTGTAGCTCATAAGGCTCCTGCATGCACCTAGAAATTATCCCTACTTCATATTAGATATGTATCGAGGTGTGCATGAGATAGATGAGGCTCCCCACAAGCTATCGATACAATGTAATTTCCACGACTGGTGTATCTCCGCCATCCTCAATATGTACCCTAGACATAAAGGGTGTGGTTTTCGACTTGCAGCAGGTCATGTGGAATATAACAAAGAGATCCTTACCATACTTAGTATGAGATATCTTAATTCCTGAAGCATTGTGACTGATCTCAAGACCAAGTAAATAGTGTATTGGTCCCTTGTACTTCATAGAGAATCATTCATGCAAAATATCCTTGAATGCAACAATTGTTGAGGCCGAACTTCTAATGATCAGGAGGTCATCAAAATAAATAACTAAGATCAACAAGGAATCTGAGGTCCTCAACATGTATACGTTTGGATTTGATTTGCATCTGAAAAAATGTGGAGAAATCGAGTAGGAATCCATCCTCATGTACCATGCTCTAGGTGCCTTCTTGAGGCCATAGAGGGACTCTTTCAGTCGACACAATAAGGATGAATTTTGAATGAGGCCCTATGGTTGATCCATGTAAATATAATTTGAGAGATCCCCGTGAAGAAAATATTTCTTCATGTCCATATGGTGAACTTCTCACCCCCAATTTGTTGTAATGGAAAAGGCCAATTGGATGGAGACCATATTTTATACAAGAGAAAACGTATCATCATAGTCTATCCCATGGATTGGGTGAAAAACATTGGAAACCAGTCTTGCCTTATTCCTTCTCAGCTATCCATATGTTACCTTTTTGTTCCTGTAGACCCATTTGCATTTGACAAACTTCCTATTTGAAGCAAGAAAAACTATATCCCAAGTCTGGTTTTCAAGAAGAGAGTTATGCTCCTCCTACATGAAAACTTCCTAGAAGGGATTCCCTGTAGCCTCTACATAGGTCTTTGGGTCTGAATATAGAACCATATAGTCATGCATTGGAGTCATTGGTTCGATAGTTTTGATTTCTTGAGGACCCTCAAATTGAGACCTCATCCTCCTTTGATTTGTTGGATCCCCCATAAGGTCTCTTGCTGCATGTAGGGTGGCACGTGCCTGGGGGAATATTCTCTAGAGAGAATACTCTCATCTAAGGAAGCATTCTCAACATTGGACAATCAACGTTAGGAAAATAATTACCTAGGTGAGGGTATAATATCTGCAACACCCCCCCGAACACTAATATGGCGTACATCATGAATGGGTCCCAAAAATAAAGGCCATGTTAGGTACCCATTTTACAATGCATCTAAGAATGAAATAATGAAAATAGAGGAGAAAGGGAAAAAATCATGGGAAAATCAACCCTCAAAGTAAAATTCATCAAAAAAAGAAGGAAGAAAGGAAGTTTCTAAGAAACCATGTCCTTCACTCGAAGACGATCATGCAAAAGGTTGAAATTTTTCTTAAGAAATGTGTTGGTGAAGATGTATGTAGTCTATTCAGTGAATGGATAGTACTGAAAATCGATGATCATGCCATGTACCATCTCTCTGACGTAATTCATATGGATCTTGAGGTGTTGGGTCCGTTTTCGCTGCACTGGGTCTCTACAAAACTTGAGAGTATTCTGATTTTCACATCAAATGACATTCGAATGATGAAACTAAATGCCAATATTGGTCAAGAATATCTAAATAAAATTTGCATAAATAATGGCATTGCCCGCTCCTCTCTACTCGACCTCTATTGAGGATAGAGAAATAGATGATTGTTTTTTTCTCTACCAACATCTGGGATCGAATCCCAAACTAAGAATGTACCCAAAATTGGACTTGTGGTATGTGCTATTTCCATCCCAATAAGAATTGGTGAAGCCCATAAGATTGAATACAAAACCTACTACATAGTGGCTCCCATAATTTCTAGGGATGATTTTAGGGGCTAAATTTAGCTTATGGGCTAATTTTCCATGCTTTTTCCAAAAAAAGATTCTCTTTCCTAAAATTTATTAGCCCAAATTCTATAGAGTAAAAGTGACTTACCTTAAAAATAGCCCAAATTTTATAGAAGCTATATAAAATGCTTATAAATTTGAATATTTTTACAAACATATCACCAATATTTAATAGTTTGCATATTAAGGACTAGTAAGATTAGCCCAAGTTTATAAATTTTGAGATAAATTTCCATCCTTAAAATTATCACTGCCCATAACCTGTAGTACCCTGAACATATCTAATAATACCCTGAACATATCTAAGGATGCACTTGGTAGCCTTCCAGTGTAGCTCATAAGGCTCCTGCATGAACCTAGAAATTATCCCTACTGAATATTAGATATGTATCGAGGTGTGCATGAGATAGATAAGGCTCCTCACAAGCTGTCGATACAATGTAATTTCCATGACTGGTGTATCTCCGCCATCCTCAATATGTACCCTAGACATCAAGGGTGTGGTTTTTGACTTGCAGCAGGTCATGTGGAGTATAACAAAGAGATCCTTACCATACTTAGTATGAGATATCTTAATTCCTGAACCATTGTGACTGATCTCAAGACCAAGTAAATAGTGTATTGGGCCCTTGTACTTCATAGAGAATCATTCATGCAAAATATCTTTGAATGCAACAATTGTTGAGGATGAACTTCTAATGATCAGGAGGTCATCAACATAAATAACTAAGATCAACAAGGAATTTGAGGTCCTCAACATGTATACGTTTGGATTTGATTTGCATCTGAAAAAATGTGGAGAAATCGAGTAGGAATCCATCCTCATGTACCATGCTCTAGGTTCCTTCTTGAGGCCATAGAGGGACTCTTTTAGTCGACACACTAAGGATGACTTTTGAATGAGGCCCTATGGTTGATCCATGTAAATATAATTTGAGAGATCCCCGTGAAGAAAATATTTCTTCATGTCCATATGGTGAACTTCTCACCCCCAATTTCTTGTAATGGAAAAGGCCAATTGGATGGAGACCATATTTTCTACAAGAGAAAACGTATCATCATAGTCTATCCCATGGATTTGGTGAAAAACATTGGAAACCAGTCTTGCCTTATTCCTTCTCCCCTATCCATATGTGACCTTTTTGGTCATGTAGACCCATTTGCATTTGACAAACTTCCTATTTGAAGCAAGCAAAACTATATCCCAAGTCTTGTTCTCAAGAAGAGAGTTATGCTCCTCCTACATGGAAACTTTCTAGAAGGGATTCCATGTAGCCTCTACATAGGTCTTTGGGTCTGAAGCTAGAACCATATAGTAATGCATTGGAATCATTGGTTCGATAGTTTTGATTTCTTGAGGAGCCTCAAATTGAGACCTCACCCTCCTTTGATTTGTTTGATCCCCCATAAGGTCTCTTGTTGCATGTAGGGTGACACGTGCCTGGGGGAATATTCTCTAGAGATAATATTCTCATCTAAGGAAGCATTCTCAACATTGGACTATCAACGTTAGGAAAATAATTACCTAGGTGAGTGTATAATATCTCCAACACCCCCCCTGAACACTAATATGGTGTACATCATGAATGGGTCCCAAAAATAAAGGCCATGTTAGGTACCCATTTTACAATGCATCTAAGAATGAAATAATGAAAATAGAGGAGAAAGGGAAAAAATCATGGGAAAATCGCCCCTCAAAGTAAAATGCATCAAAAAAAGAAGGAAGAAAGGAAGTTTCTAAGAAACCATGTCCTTCACTCCAAGACGATCATGCAAAAGGATAAAATTTTTCTTAAGAAATGTGTTGGTGAAGATGTATGTAGTCTATTCAGTGAATGGATAGTACTGAAAATCGATGATCATGTCATGTACCATCTCTTTGACATAATTCATATGGATCTCCAGGTGTTTGGTCCATTTCCGCTGCACTGGGTCTCTACAAAACTTGAGAGTATTCTGATTTTCACATCAAATGACATTCGAATGCTGAAACTAAATGCCAATCTAGGTCAAGAATCTCTAAATAAAATTTGCATGAATAATGGCATTGCCCGCTCCTCTCTGCTCGACCTCTATTGAGGATAGAGAAATAGATGATTGTTTTTTTCTCGACCAACAGAGGGGATCGAATCCCAAACTAAGAATGTACCCAAAATTGGACCTGTGGTATGTGCTATTTCCATCCCAACAAGAATTGGTGAAGCCCATGAGATCGAATACAACACCTACTACATAGTGGATGCCATAATCTCTAGGGACGATTTTAGGGGCTATATTTAGTTCATACGCTAATTTTCCATGCTTTTTCTAAAAAAAATATTCTCTTTTCTAAAATTTATTAGCCCAAATTCTATAGAATAAAATTTACTTACCTCAAAAATAGCCCAAATTTTATAGAAGCTATATAAAATCCTTATAAATTTGAATATTTTTACAAACATATCACCAATATTTAATAGCTTGCATATTAAGGACTAGTAAGATTAGCCAAAGTTTATAAATTTTGAGATAAATTTCCATCCTTAAAATTATCCCTCCCATAACCTGTAGTACCTTGAACATATCTAAGGATGCACTTGGTAGCCTTCCAGTGCAGCTCATAAGGCTCCTGCATGCACCTAGAAATTATCCCTACTGCATATTAGATATGTATCGAGGTGTGCATGAGATAGATAAGGCTCCCCACAAGCTGTCGATACAATGTAATTTCCACGACTGGTGTATCTCTGCCATCCTCAATATGTACCCTAGATATAAAGGGTGTGGTTTTCGACTTGCATCAGGTCATGTGGAATATAACAAAGAGATCCTCACCATACTTAGTATGAGATATCTTAATTCCTGAAGCATTGTGACTGATCTCAAGACCAAGTAAATAGTGTATTGGCCCCTTGTACTTCATAGAGAATCATTCATGCAAAATATCCTTGAATGCAACAATTGTTGAGGCCGAACTTCTAATGATCAGGAGTTCATCAACATAAATAACTAAGATCAACAAGGAATATGAGGTCCTCAACATGTATACGTTTGGATTTCATTTGCATCTGAAAAAATGTGGAGAAATCGAGTAGGAATCCATCCTCATGTACCATGCTCTAGGTGCCTTCTTGAGGCCATAGAGGGACTCTTTCAGTTGACACACTAAGGATGACTTTTGAATGAGGCCCTATGGTTGATCCATGTAAATATAATTTGAGAGATCCCCGTGAAGAAAATATTTCTTCATGTCCATATGATGAACTTCTCACCCCCGATTTGTTGTAATGGAAAAGGCCAATTGGATGGAGACCATATTTTTTACAGGAGAAAACGTATCATCATAGTCTATCCCATGGATTTGGTGAAGAATATTGGAAACTAGTCTGGCCTTATTCCTGCTCACCTATCCAAATGTTACCTTTTTGGTCCTATAGACCCATTTGCATTTGACAAACTTCCTATTTGAAGCAAGCAAAACTGTATCCCAAGTCTGGTTCTCAAGAAGAGAGTTATGCTCCTCCTACATGGAAACTTCCTAGAAGGGATTCCCTGTAGCCTTTACATAGGTCTTTGGGTCTGAAGCTAGAACCATATAGTAATGCATTGGAATCATTGGTTCGATAGTTTTGATTTCTTGAGGACCCTCAAATTGAGACCTCATCCTCCTTTGATTTGTTGGATCCCCCGTAAGGTCTCTTGCTGCATGTAGGGTGGCACGTGCCTGGGGGAATATTCTCTAGAGAGAATATTCTCATCTAAGGAAGCATTCTCAACATTGGACTATCAACGTTAGGAAAATAATTACCTAGGTGAGTGTATAATATCTCCAA
>ML784254.1:600420-614914 GCA_009831015.1 Picea engelmannii | reverse complement strand
ACTATATCCCAAGTCTGGTTCTCAAGAAGAGAGTTATGCTCCTCCTACATGGAAACTTCCTAGAAGGGATTCCCTGTAGCCTCTACATAGGTCTTTGGGTCTGAAGCTAGAACCATATAGTAATGCATTGGAATCATTGGTTCAATAGTTTTGATTTCTTGAGGACCCTCAAATTGAGACCTCATCCTCCTTTGATTTGTTGGATCCCCCATAAGGTCTCTTGCTGCATGTAGTGTGGCATGTGCCTAAGGGAATATTCTCTAGAGAGAATATTCTCATCTAATGAAGCATTCTCAACATTGGACTATCAACATTAGGAAAATAATTACCTAGGTGAGTGTATAATATCTCCAACACCCCCCCGGAACACTAATATGGTGTACATCATGAATGGGTCCCAAAAATAAAGGCCATGTTAGGTACCCATTTTACAATGCATCTAAGAATGAAATAATGAAAATAGAGGAAAAAGGGAAAAAATCATGGGAAAACCAGCCCTCAAAGTAAAATGCATTAAAAAAGGACGGAAGAAAGGAAGTTTCTAAGAAACCATGTCCTTCACTCCAAGACGATGATGCAAAAGGTTGAAATTTTGCTTAAGAAATGTCTTGGTGAAGATGTATGTAGTCTATTCAGTGAATGGATAGTACTGAAAATCGATGATCATGTCATGTACCATCTCTCTGACGTAATTCATATGGATCTCGAGGTGTTTGGTCCGTTTTCGCTGCACTAGGTCTCTACAAAACTTGAGAGTACTTTGATTTTCACACCAAATGACATTTGAATGCTGAAACTAAATGCCAATATTGGTCAAGAATCTCTAAATAAAATTTGCATGAATAATGGCATTGCCCGCTCCTCTCTACTCGACCTCTATTGAGGATAGAGAAATAGATTCTTGTTTTTTTCTCGACCAATAGATGGGATCGAAACCCAAACTAAGAATGTACCCAAAATTGGACTTGTGGTATGTGCTATTTCCATCCCAATAAGAATTTGTGAAGCCCACGAGATCCAATACAAAAGCTACTACATAGTGGATCCCATAATTTCTAGGGACGATTTTAGGGGCTAAATTTAGCTTATGGGCTAATTTTCCATGCTTTTTCCAAAAAAAAGATTCTCTTTTCTAAAATTTATTAGCCCAAATTCTATAGAATAAAATTATCTTGCCTTAAAAATAGCCCAAATTTTATAGAAGCTATATAAAATCCTTATAAATGTGAATATTTTTACAAACATATCACCAATATTTAATACTTTGCATATTAAGGACTAGTAAGATTAGCCAAAGTTTATGAATTTTGAGATAAATTTCCATCCTTAAAATTATCCTTGCCCATAACCTGTAGTACCCTGAACGTATCTAAGGATGCACTTGGTAGCCTTCCAGTGTAGCTCATAAGGCTCCTAAATGCACCTAGAAATTATCCCTACTGCATATTAGATATGTATCGAGGTGTGCATGAGACAGATAAGGCTCCCCACAAGCTGTCGATACAATGTAATTTCCACGACTGTTGTATCTCCGCCATCCTCAATATGTACCCTAGACATAAAGGGTGTGGTTTTCGACTTGCAACAAGTGATGTGGAATATAACAAAGAAATCCTTACCATACTTAGTATGAGATATCTTAATTCCTGAAGCATTGCGACCGATCTCAAGACCAAGTAAATAGTGTATTGGCCCCTTGTACTTCATAGAGAATCATTCATGAAAAATATCCTTGAATGCAACAATTGTTGAGGCCGAACTTCTAATGATCAGGAGGTCATCAACATAAATAACTAAGATCAACAAGGAATCTGAGGTCCTCAACATGTATACGTTTGGATTTGATTTACATTTGAAAAAATGTGGTGAAATTGAGTAGGAATCCATCCTCATGTACCATGCTCTAGGTGCCTTCTTGAGGCCATAGAGGGACTCTTTCAGTTGACACACTAAGGATGACTTTTGAATGAGGCCCTATGGTGTATCCATGTAAATATAATTTGAGAGATCCCCATGAAGAAAATATTTCTTCATGTCCATATGGTGAACTTATCACCCCTAATTTGTTGTAATGAAAAGGGCCAATTGGATGGAGACCATATTTTCTACAGGAGAAAACGTATCATCATAGTCTATCCTATGGATTTGGTGAAAAACATTGGAAACTAGTCTGCCCTTATTCCTTCTCACCTATCCATATGTTACCTTTTTTGTCTTGTAGACCCATTTGCATTTGACAAACTTCCTATTTGAAGCAAGCAAAACTATATCCCAAGTCTGGTTCTCAAGAAGAGAGTTATGCTCCTCCTACATGGAAACTTCCTAGAAAGGATTCCCTGTAGCCTCTACATAGGTCTTTGGGTCTGAAGCTAGAACCATATAGTAATGCATTGGAATCTATGGTTCGATAGTTTTGATTTCTTGAGGACCCTCAAATTGATACCTCATCCTGCTTTGATTTGTTGGATCCCCCATAAGGTCTCTTGCTGCATGTAGGGTGGCATGTGCCCACTTGATCATTTTTGGTGGCTCAAAATATTCATGCTAATCATTGGCATACTCATCATATTCCAAATAATATTCGAATATCAAATATGAACCATGATTTGAGTGAGAGGAATCATCATCATTGATTTATGGTGTAGGAAGTGGTACAAAGGAATTTTCATGTGGCTTAGATGGCACATGCAAGGGAGTTTCCTCAAACTGAACATTTCACTCAATGATGATCCTGTCAAGAGGGATCAAGTAACTTGTAACTCTCCACACCATCTATATATCCCATGAATATGCATGCTATACTTTGTAGATCTAATTATTTCCACTTTCCAAAGGGTATGTGGGCCCATGCACATGATTCGAATATTCATAAGTGGGTGATTTCCAGTTTGTTACCGCTCCATGCCTCATAGGGGGCCTTATCCTTAACATATATGTTAGGAGATATATTCTATTTTTTTTTAGCACAAATAATGCAGATGGATATCCTTGGCCACCCACGTATTCCAATTGGCTCATTTTGGCAGTTTCAGTTCGGTAGTTTTGTTCCTAGTTTTTGAGTCCGAAACTTCCTGGGTCATTTTGAGGCTCTAAACAATGCTTTTAGGGATCACCATAGTCCAATAGTAAGAACATTTATATTCTTATAGAAAAAATGTGTATTCCTCGGATATACCTTTCCAAAGAGCTATAATGCACCCAAAATGGAGATCGTATGCCAAATTTATGCCCCCAGGAAGTTGATACACCAAACTACCCAAAACACAGGCCACAAAATCGTTGGCTTTTCATCTTCCGGGGTTAGGTTTTTATATTTTCTTTATGTTAAAAATCCTTTTAGAACCTCATTGTAAATTATCTTATTGTGAATGTGAGTAGCCATCACATCTCTTCTCAGAGATAAGCTACCACCATTCTAGTGAGTCTTTCACTCTGTATTTTTACCGTCTTTGTACATTTTCACTCATTAATAGAAATTGTGAATTACTGTATCTCTGTGTTTATGTTTGCATCTCTGATATATTTCTGGTATATTCTTGGATATCCGACACATCTTTGTACATTTATTTATTATATCTCCTCTCTCATTTTGTGCCGAAAATAATCTAGATCAACAATTGAGTGCCTCGAACCAAAGCTTTGGCAGTAGAGATCTTGCGTGCAACATGCAAGTGGCCTTCTCCTTGAGATATCTGTTCTTCCGCTCGACTACTCCATTCTGCTGTGGAGTGTAAGGTACTATGTGTTGCATCTTTATTCGTACCTATGAACAAATATGCTAGGCATCGTGGTTCAGATATTCCCCCCATTACCTGTGCGGAGGATTTTGATATCTTTCCTAGACTAAGTCTTTGCATCTTCTTTGAAGTCTTTGAGATGATCAAAAACCTCAAAATTATTCCTAATAAAATACAACCTAGTGTATCATGATAAATCATCAATAAATGTAAGAATTTAACTTACTTTGATGATGGATGGATGAGGAAAGGGTCCCATCATATCATTGTGGATGAGCTCCAAGTGAGAGGAGGTTGTTCAGGCCTTCCCTATCTCAAACTTCTCCTGGGGATTTTTGTCAAGAACACATTCTTGACAAAGTTCTTTGGAAAAATGTATGTTGGGAAAGATGGTGACCATATTATGTTTGCATAGTTGTTTCATGTATTTGAAGTTCATATGGATGAATCTCTCATCCCATAATCTACTAGTATCATTAGCATGTGTCAGGAGTAAATTAGAATCATATTTAGAAATAAATTTACTGAAAGTATACCAATAAAACTGGTGGTTTACCTCACCAACAACAATTATGTTGTTATCACGCATATCAAAAATGGTTACAGAATCATGTGTGAATTCCACCCTTTTTCTTTTACCAAAATGCATTGTGTGATAAATGTAGAGTAGATTGACAAAGCATTTTGGAACATGCAAGACATTCTCATTTTTTTGTTGTTGGAGTTCTACTCTCCCTTGGCTGATCACCTCAACTGGGGTATTATATCCCATGAGTATGGGAGGACCTGTGCATGCAGAAATAGAAGATAAAACATTATGTGTTTCTTCAATATGGTGGGATGCGCCTGAATATAAGATACATGCATTAGGAAAAGAGTTAATGGAAATCAATGCATGAGAGTTACCTCATTTGGATTGATCTTCCAGATTCTTCTTGTATGCTTCAGGAATGTGATCCTTGGAGTTTTTCTTGTTAGGGACCTAACCCCTCACTTAGGTAGATTACTATATTCCGATGTAATAAAGGTAAATATTAATAAGGCCTAGCAATAAGGAAGAATAAGTTGAATGTAAGAAGACCTAATAGAAGCTTTTTTTTCTAGAAGGATCTTCCTCTAGATGGTTCATTTGATAGACATATTTAGTATAAATAAGACTCAAGGGTATGAGAAATTTTTTCTTAGATATTATTGTAATAGAGCTCTACTCTACTAGAGGTTCCCCCCTCAAAGAGGCAAGTGAACATTTTTCTCAGTAATCAAAGTGCTCTTTTTGGTGTTATTCTCTTATCATTTTGGTATTATTGTGGTGTTTTTATAGTTATATTTTTGTTCATCTGCCATTTATAGCATTTTATTTCTATTCTTCATACTTTTTATATCTGGAATATTACAAGTGGTATCATAACACTTTCCTCAATAGAAAATTGTGGGTAATTTTTTTCCAGGGTAGAGACATATTCCAGCGTCTTTAAGCTACAAAGATCTGCCATTACGCTCATAAACCCAAGGTCGAGGATTCATACACGTAGGAAATACAAGTGGTACTTAAGTGCACATATTTTGGCCACCCTTGTAACCCATGTTGGTACCCCTTCGAGTGGTAGTGCATCAGAGAACACATGTATATGAATCGACCTGTATTTCTTGAATCCCTCTTTAGATAAACCGATCGACGGCCTAACTGTTATAGTGCCACTAAGAAAATCACTCGAGAAGACACTCTCTAGTACCTAGGTAGATGGGTAGTTTGACTAAGGGCATGGTCTAGCCTCCTTAGTTGGTGCCCTAAGATATTGGGCCGAGTAATACTGTTGGACCCCACACGTATATCAGAGAGCTATAGCACAGGGAAAACCCTTGTCTGTAGAACCCTTGAATACCTAACCCTTGGGGATGAAAACAAAAAAAACAAAACAGACAAGATCTATTGTCATGCAATTATGTTCGAGTTTACAAATCACTACACATTTCTTCCTGGTTAAGGATTTGGCCATTTCATCACTACAGCATTCTTCAGATCGGAGTATAACTTCCCAGGTGTAAAAAAAAAAAAAAAGTTTGGATTTTCTTGCACCATTATTTGAGACCTATTCCATTGGATTTATCTCTTTTCCCTTATCACATTCATACCTATCATTTTTCATAAAATGTTTTGACCCCACCAGCCCCTTTTCGGTTCCCTCATCATCATGGCCCATACCCATATCCAAGACTTTGAAGCTCACTTCAATACCTTGCAATCTAATTTCACAGAGACCCAACAAGAAGTGAGACAACTCAGTGCCAATATTTCCCCCTTCAATAAAAACATGCATTCCTCCATCGCCACCTCGATCAAGGAACTGAAAGAAGACCTCAAACAAGACATTACTAACCATCTTGAATCTTTCACTTTGATGATCTGCACCAACTTGCATATCCCTACAGATCCCCATTTATCTGATCCACCTTTGCATACCGAAGTTGAAACTTCCTCTCATTCCCATGATTTTCAGCCCCATCACCTTCAGCGTGACCTACACCTTCCGCGTGTGTATGTGACCAAATTTGATGGATCGGATCCCACTAGTTGGGTAACTCAAATGGAACATTATTTCTCTTTCTACAACATTACATATGAGTTGGCCAAACTCGGGTATGGTGTTCTCCATCTAGATCAAGAATGTTGGCAATGGTGGCAATGGAGAAAAACTGCTCGTCAAGGGTATGTTTCTTTGACAGACTTTGTGGCAGAGCTTTATGAACACTTTGACACTGACACCAACCATTTAGGTCATTTGACAAATTTGAAACAATTTGGCACAGTGGAAGACTTTATAGCTACTTTTGAGAGACTATATTTTCGTAAAGAGGGCATGTCTGATGCTTTTTTCTGAGAATGTTTTATCAATGGACTCAAGGATGAGATTCTTTCCCATGTCCTCATGGATCGGCCTCAGAGTTGGGTGGAGGATACTAAAAGAGATAAGAAAGCACAATAGGTCATCTCTTCTCAAAACTTGAAACCCTCCTTTATTCCTCACACTAAACTAGTAAATCTCAGTCCTCCTTCTACTCCACTAAAGATCCAAAAATTGACCAGGGATGAAATGGCTGAGCACCAACTCAAAGGCCTTTGTTATAATTGTGAGGACAAATATTTTGCAGGACATAAGTGTAAGGAAAAAAATCCTTTTATGGCCATCTCGGAGGATGTTTCAGAAGAGTATGTTGAATATCCCCTTGTGTCTGTGTCACCTGAACCCACTGACATAACCCATCCCTCATACCCTCCTGAATTTGAACCAATCATTTCCCTAAATTCTCTCACTGGATGCTCTCCTCCCCAAACCCTCAAGATAATTGGCTACATCAAGCATAGGAAGGTCATCATTCTTGTTGATAGTGGAAGCACCCATAATTTTATTCATCATCGCATTTCCCAAGAAACTAATTGCTATATTTTTGCATTCAATAATTTCCAAATCATGATTTTCAATGGCGGGTCCATGAAATGTGGAGGAAGTTGTGAAAATTTGCGTCTCCAAATTGGTGACTACCACCTGAAATCTCATATGTTTGCAATCGACACGGGTGGTTGTGACATTGTGTTGGGTGAAGAATGGATAAGGACTTTGGGTCCCATCCTCATGGATTTTAAGGAATTAACCATGCAATTTGACCAAGAGGGCCAAAAATATAAGCTCCAAGGCATCACCGTTGATTCCCTTGAGATCATTAGTTCCCATCGCATGGAAAAACTTCTCAAAAAAGGTCATTCTGACGTTATTGCCCAACTCGATGCCATAGAAGCAACTGAGACACCCTCTGTGCCGCAGGACCTCCAATCCATCCTCTCTAAACATCAAGTGATTTTTTACACTCCCCAGGGACTCCCTCCTTCCCATGGTGTTCATCATCATCCCATTCGCCTTGTCCCAGGAATCCTTCCTCCCAATATCCATCCCTATCGTCACCCCTTTTCCCCAAAAAAATGAAATTGAGAAAATCGTTCAAGAACTGCTTAACGCAGGTGTTACACGTTGTAGTATGAGCCCCTACTCTTTTGTTGTGGTCATGGTCCTTAAGAAAGAAGGTTCTTGGTGCATGTGTCATGACTTCTGCGCCCTCAAAAAACTCACCATTAAAGACAAATTTCCCATTCTTGTCATTGATGACCTCTTGGATAAATTGAGTGGCACCCAGTTCTTTACTAAACTTGATCTTCATTCTGGCCACCACTAGATCTGTATGAAAGAGGAAGACATTCCTAAGACTTCATTTAGAACTCATGAGGGACACTATGAGTATTTTCTCATGCCCTTTGGCTTGTGTAATGCTCCCTCCACTTTCCAAAGCCTTATGAATCATGTCTTCTGTCCTTTTCTCTGTCATTTTGTATAAGTTTTCTTTGATGATATCCTCATCTATAGAAAAACCTATACAAACCATCTTTCTCAAGTGGATCGAGTTCTCCATCTACTCTCTCAACACCAAATTTTCCTGAAACAATCTAAATGTGATTTTGGTGCCTCAGAAGTTGAGTAATTGGGTCATCTTGGTGGCAAGGCCGATGTCAAGGTGGATCCTAAAACTATTGAAGCTATGGAAGACTGGCCTCACCCAAAGACTCTCAAAATCTTGTGTGGATTTCTGGGCTTAATAGGTTATTATCGCAAGTTTTTTAAGAATTATGGAAATATTGCAACACCTCTCACTGCACTCCTTAAAAAGAATTCTTTCACTTGGACTCCAATAGCTACTCAGGATTTTCAAACCTTGAAGATGGACATGTGAACCACTCCAGTCCTGGACCTTCCTAATTTCATAAAGACCTTTGTCCTGCAATGTGATGCTTCAGGGAAAAGAATTGGCATTGTCCTTATGCAAGAGGGTCAACCTTTGGCCTTTACCAACAAACAACTATTTGAACTAAACTTGGGCAAATCAATCTATGAAAAGGAAATGTTGGCTATTTTGCATGTTGTTGATCTTTGACGCCCTTATCTATAGGGTCAACGCTTCCAAATTAAGATAGATCATCAAAGCCTCAAGTATTTTATAGAACAACACATTTCCTCCCCAGAGAAACGAAAATGGGTGACTAAACTCTTTGGATATTATTAGTAGATCATTTACAAGAAAGGAAAAGACAATGTGGTTGTGGATGCAGTTTCCCAAAAATTTGAATATGAAGGGTCCCTTTTTTCTCTCTCCTTCATTTTACCAGATTGGCTCCAAGCCGTTCGCCAGGAATGGCTACACGATCCAAAAAGTTTGCATCTGATACAATAATTGTAGTCCAATTCTCCATCTTCCCCAGGGTACTCTTTTCTCCATGATGAGCTTCGATACAAAGTTCATTTTTATTTAAGTAAACAGTCAAAACTTAAATCCACGATACTTTCTGAGTTTCATGCTACACCCACAACTGGGCACTCGGGGTTTACCAAAACCTATGATAGGGTCAAACGTTCTTTTTTATGGGATGGTATGAAATAGGACATTCATAACTTTGTGGTTGAATGTGATGTGTGCCAATGCAACAAGGGTGAAACATTCAAATCTCCTGGCACACTACAACCGCTTCCAATTCCACCTGCTATTTGGCAGGATATCTCTATGGATTGTATTGTAGGCTTACTTACATCGGGCAATAAATCGATCATCATGGTGGTAGTTGATCATATTTCCAAGTATGCTCATTTCTATGCTCTTCAACACCCATTTACAACATCCACTGTGGCTCCACTTTTCATGGATCAGGTCTTCAAGCTTCATGGCATGCCACATTCTATTGTTTCTGATCGCGACCCAACTTTCACCAACAATTTTTGGCAAGAACTGTTCAATCTACAAGGCACCCAATTTCATATCATCACAACTTATCATCCCCAGAATGATGGTCAAACTGAAGTTGTCAACAAGTGTTTGGAAACATATTTGAGGTGTTTTCCCTCGGCAGAGAAAAATCAGTGGGCTCAATGGTTACCACTAGCTAAATGGTGGTACAACACTTCATACCATACAACTACCTGCATGACTCCTTTTGAAGTGGTATATTGAAAAAATCCACCTTCAGGTCTCTCATATTCGCCAGGTGTCTCGAAGGTCTAGGCAGTTTACCAAATGCTTACAGTTCAAGAGGCTATTCTCCATACCCTCAAAGAGAATTTGGTCATGGCCTAGAATTGCATGAAGCAACAAGAAGATTATGGTCACTCTGAACGTCAATTTTAAAAATGGGATCAAGTGTTTTCTCGACTACAATCTTACAAGAAAAATTCCCTCAAGGCTGACCATTGTCAGAAACTGACACCCAACGTTTATGGTCCTTATACCATTATCAAGCGTGTGGGACAGGTGGCCTATCAGTTAGAGTTTCCCAATCATTCTAAGTTACATCCCGTTTTTCATATTTCCTTCTTAAAGTAGGTGATTGGAACTAATTTCCAAAATCAAACCAACCTTCCCAAGTTGGACGAAGAAGACTCCATTTGGCTACATCCACAAGCAGTTTTGGACCAGCGTGAGCATCGCCTGCATCATCAAACCATCAAGGAAGTGTTAGTCTAGTGGATAGATACAACCCTAGCAGGTGCCACTTGGGAACCGATTACCATTCTGCAACAATTTTCACATCTCAAGCCTTGAGGACAAGGTTGTTTTTAAGGGGGAGGACATGTTAGAGACCTAACCCCTAACTTATGTAGAATAATATATTATGATGTAATAAAGGTCCATATTAATAAGGCCTAGCAATAAGGAAGAATAAGACGAATGTAAGAAGACCTAATAGAATCTTTTGCTTCTAGAAGGATCTTCCTCTAGATGGTTCTTTTGATAGACATATTTAGTATAAATAGGAGTCGAGGGTATGAGAACTTTTTTCTTGGATATTATTGTAATAGATCTCTTCTCTACCAGAGGTTTCCCCCTTGAAGAGGCAAGTGAACATTTCTCTCAGTAATCAAAGTGCTCTTTCTCATGTTATTATGGTATCATTTTGGTATTATTGTCGTGTTTTTCTGGTTATATTGTTGTTCATCTGTCATTTATACCATTTTATTTATGTTCCGCATACCTTTTATATCTAGAATATTACAGTTCTTCTGAATAATTTGCACCTTATGATCAATCTGCTTCTTCATGCATGTAGACTCGGGATGATAACCATGGTTGCAATAACCACATTTGGTCTTCCCTTTCTTTCCTTTTCCACCTTTGGATCCTGAGGAATCATCGAAGGGTTTGGAGTAACCTTTCTTATTTGGCTTTGCAAGTGCATTTGACTTACCTTTAATCTTGGTCTTCAGAATGCATGTGTTTCTACTCTCATGCACAACAAGTGAATTCACATTGGATCCCTTGATTCTCCCCATATTGACGAGATTTTGTTTCTCATGCATGAGGGATTTAATAAATTGATATAATTTCTGTAGTTTCCAGGTAGATCCTAAAGTGAATCTGTTTGTCTAGAAAGATGAGACAAAAACAACATAAAATGCACCGAGTTTTCCTAGAATAGAAAGTATTAACTAATTGTGTTGAGTGGATTTGTTTATTCAAAATCCCTTTATATGAAGGAGGAGGGACTTAATATTTGTAAATAAGTCATGGATTTTATCAAAATTCCTTGGACCAAATGAATTTAGCTTGACCTCGAGCATAGGGCCTCTCATTTTGTCCTGATCTCCAAAGAGATCCTCCAACTTTGTCCAAATCACATCTAGTGTGGTACAAGCTTCAATTTGAAATATAAGATCATGGGACATAGACATGTAGAGAAATTTGTTAACCTCATCCATGCGGTTGAGATACATGTTCTTATCGATAGCAGAAGTTGACTCAATATCTGTCACCATAGTTACCTAGTACAAGCCTCTACAACTTAGGTGATGCAGAATTTTCAGCTTCCACTCGAAGTTGTTATGAGGCAAGAGAAGTATTTCCAATGAGTAATACATCTTATTTGATTGTATATTCCTCTATTACCTACAAATATAAATTATTGTGTACTTTCTCCTAGCAATCAATTCTTTGATACCATATGAAGTTTTTACAACAAACCTAGCTAGTAGAAAATGAACACACAAATCTTGCGAGAGAGAAAAGGAGAGAGTAGAATGAAAGAATTGTATTAAATGATGAGTAAAATGGTAAAATACACATGATATACTCTACATGGCTAAGTGAAGTCACCATGGTAGTGATCTAGAGATATCTAGACACTCATTAACACAAATTGAATTAATATGCCACCTAGTCCTAGTTAATTGATTCACACAATCATCAGTTAACTGAGTCACATGTGAGGAAGTGAGACAAAACACATGCAACTACTAGTGATAAAAGTGAAGTTTTTGTGCATTAGTGACTTCCACTAATCTAACTGAGTGTAAATAAGTGTAACTAACTCTGAACTGAAGAGGAGTGTACTATTTTGTAGGGTAATATTCTCTAGAGAGAATATTCTCATATAAGAAAGAATTCTCAACATTGGACTATTAGCCTTAGGAAAATAATTACCTAGGTGATTGTGTAATATATCCAACATTAAGGACATAAAGATAGAATCCAATGAGTTGGAGAACAAGCTATAATTGGCTAATGACATAATAAGGTTCTTAAATAGTAGGTCCAAGGAGGATCTTAAATATCTCAATGTGACTAAAAAGAACAATATCATCATGGATTCCAAAAAGGTCCTTGCAAAGAGGAGACTAATGCAGAATCATAAAAATAAGTCCCATGAGCTTACAAGGGAAATATCATCCTTTAATAATATTTGCAATGATGATATGAAGCATGGGCTTCCCTCTTTTTGGGATGGAAATGGAGACATTTACTCATAGAAGAAATATCAGAAGATGTTGGATGACAAGAGAAATGATGATATTAGGTTTGAAAAGTGTCAACGAACCCTTAAGGAGAAATATGTAATGGACATGTTGGCTGGTGATTTTGAGTTGTTACATAATTTAAAGATTACTTTCAGAAATGTCCCCCAGCCATGATATGAAACATATGTAGGAAATATTGTTGTAATTGATGTCAAAGACATGGGGAGGCTACATATGTCCAAGATAAAGATTGCAAGATTGAGTGTTGGAAATATTGTTTTTATATATGTGATGCTCAATTTGGATACTCTACCTTTGAAGGAATGTTTACTCTAATGGAAGCATAGCTTATACGTTTGGAAATATTATTCTGGCACCTTTCCAAAAATACATGGAACTCCCTCTAAATCCTTAGAAATGAGAAGATGTGAATTTTTCTATCAGAAAACCCATCCAGAAAGTTTAGGCCAACCCAACCAGTCTTTACAGGTCAGCCCTAAAAATGAGCATATAAACACTATAAAGACATGATAGATGTGTGCATTGGAAGATCATCCAAGCAAGAATATAAATTATGAGGTGCGTAGAAGATATTTGAGGTGCACAAGAGAAGTTAGAGAGCATTCTTGGCATCTAAAGGTGTGAGGTTTTTTGAGGTTGTGATGTTGCATTTTGGGATTATAATCTGGGAATGATTCTGTGAGGTTCGCTGGGGCATGAAGGCTAAACATAAATATGGTTTGAAATTGTGTCATGGGTATGAAACAAAGAGAGGAATTGGAGCATGAAATTTAAGGGTATGATGACAATATGAAATACATGAAGTATGAAGAATGTAGGTGAAGTACACTCCATTTAATTTTGACACTATTGGTTGAGCATATAGATGAAATCAGAGGTGAGATACCATGTGACAAAGCATCACGTAGTAATTATATAACAAAACTATACTTGGAAACATTATTGGTTTCTTCTCCTAGAAAAACACCTCCAGAAGATACCATCTGACCAACGGGCATGAAGATCACCCAAGATGCAGAAGCAAGCCTCTGAGTGTGTCAGATAGCACCATCCGTGAACCAAACATAAACCTCAAATTCACTTGACATGTGCCAAAATGAAGAAACACAATAAACTACATGTCCATAAAACAAAAAGACACTAAAATGCATAGATAAATATATACACTATTTACAAGAAGTCGCACTCAGGTGACTAACCTAAGCATAATACGTCTTAAGATAAATCTCATTTTGGGGCTCAAGAAATGCATTTCCTTTGAAGTCAACCAATTCATAAGCACCTTTTTCCAAAACTTTCTTTATAATAAATGGTCCAAACCACATGGGTTTAAACTTGCCTACCCCAAGGGATCTTTATCTTGATCATAGACCAAGACAAGATCACCTTCAGAGAAAAATCTAGGGCGGTGTTGACGGGCGAAATCGACCATCCGTCAACTGAGAGAGTGGAACCGGTCCGGGGTTGTCTAATAAGCAAAGCCATTTGGGATGAACCACCCTGACGGGTTTAGCAGCTCCGTTAGACGATCTAAGGTCCTAAGAAAACAAAAAAAAGAAAACTAATCTACAATAACTAATCTAACTAAAACAAATAAAACAAACTAATAAAACTAATCTAACTAAAACAAACTAAACTAAAACTAATTATTAAAACAAACTAAACTAAAACTGATTATTAAACTAAACCAATCTAACTATTCTATATATATAATCTAATAACTAATACTATACTTGTTGGATCATGTTGTCATTGATGCCAATGGTTCGATTGATTGATGTCAAGTGATTGATTGATGTCAAAGGATTGATTGATTGATGATTGATGTAATATAATATGTATTGTCCTTGATGAGAATACATAGATGAAGATGGATCAATGAGTTGTCATTGATACATGATGAATATGGAT
>ML784254.1:561810-574895 GCA_009831015.1 Picea engelmannii | reverse complement strand
GGAATGTCCGTTTTGTACGTTCAAATAGTCGATTTTCATCTACAGATCATAAGATTTCCAACTGTGCAATCAGATTTGGACTTGGAGTTAGGGAAGCTAGTCAAAATTTCCCTACAAGATTAGGCATATTTCTTTCAAAAATGCGGGTGCGTTTTTGAGAGTTAACATTCACAAAATGTACAATATCTACAATTTACAAATTTAAATAAAACCTGAGAAACTCATTAATATTCTGCCCTAAGCCAGCGAAAGATATTTTTGTTGATTTTATAATTTTATGGATAGAAATAAAGTAGAAAAATGACTAAAGTAAATCACTAATCTAAACTACAAATATATCTAACTAAGATACTAATATAATACTACAGAAATGAACGAAATTAAATCGCAAACTGACCTGGAGAAATGCTCCAGATTTGCCCTGTGTATGATGAATGTGCTAGCTGATCGGAGGGAGGAAACCCGCACCGAATAATCCAAGAGATTCTCGTAAACGGTGGCTGCGATGATTTTTAAGTGTGATTACAGGACAAACAAGACATAAAAATCACAACAATCATATGATTTATAAATCTCCACAGTTAGATAAACCCATATGTAAAGACTTATACTAAATAATTCAATTGATGAAGAAGAGAAATATGTCATTCACTAACTGAACAAAGTAATTTCTGTGTTTTTAAAGTAATGGAAGAAATCAGATATGGATCACATTAATTAAATCATATCATTCAACAATAGACTATGATAGCTAAAGTAGTCTATAATCGATTACAAATGACATGCAAAAACTTGAAACAAAAGATTGATATTATGAAAAGCGAAAGCTGTAGCAGAACATCAACTTCTGTCTCAGTTTGTATTAAAAATCCATAGCCTGGTTCTCCCACAAGTGAGGATGCTCATTATTACAAAAAATAAGAAGTATTTAAAGGTTTTCCACAGGGTAAAACCTCCCTGTGGAAGTTATCAAAACAGTTTACACAAATCTGGGAAAATATCCCAAGTTTCTATTTTTTTTTCCTATGAATAAAAACTGAAAGCTATATCTAAACTGCTATAGCATGTCCAATTGGTCAATGAAATTCGTATGCACCTGCAGATAGGCACAAGAAGACAATTTTTAGATAATGTTCAGTTGTAAAATCATCAAAATAATCAACTTTTATGACTAGCTAACAGAATCAAATGATTCTGTAGCTGGTCATATCTACAAACATAATCATTTTAAATTAATCAAGTAATAATAGGAATGTATGCTATCTATTAAACCATTCTTTTGTTACTAATTGAAAATGAATACAATCAATTCTAAACTAACAAAATCGTTTTTGAATCAATACAGCCAAAACAGAATTGTATGCAATCTATCAAATAGATCCTTTACTAATCCAAACCAAACCAAATCGAATGCTAATTCAAAACAAACAGACATGAATGTGATTTGAGCCAACTGAATCATGCTAAAATTAAACAAAATCATACCAGCCATTGTTCAATCAAATCGAATGATGGTTGTAGTTGCTTACACGTTTTTCATCTTTTAAAAACCACATGTCCTGTAGATGTAAAAAAAATTGTTGGAAGACTGGTTGAATACCCTTTGAATTGATCAAGGGTTCAACAGGGGGTAGAGACGCATGGCTGGATGATTGAGAGAGGTGTTGTGGCCCAGATCTGGAGAATTCATAGACATTTCATCAAATGCACACAGACCCAAAACGCATGTTCCAGCCACTGAAAATTAACCTGTAAAAGAAGAGATAGATATCTGTAATAACTCACTTTCTGAGGAAACCGCTCAAATTGAAGGTAAAGGGCCTAAAAAGGGTTCTGGGTTTTCAACGGTTTGATCTAATTCAAAACCGTTTGCCCAGAATCGCTCACGCAAAAACATGACTCTGGGGGAAATTACGGGGCAGTCTTAAGCAATCTTCTCTGGCAAAAATGAAACCAAAACCGACTCTGAACACCATGGGATTTCAATTCGCCCTTCAGGAGACAAGAGAGAACATACAGTGGATAGGGGTTTGGGTAGGGTTTGGACAAGGTAGGCACAGGACTGAATGCTTGCTGGTTTTCCCAAACGGAGGTAGCCCGAGATGCAAGGCAAGTGTTAATGCCCATTCGTGTGAAGTTTTGACAAACTATCATGCTATCACAACGTCTTGGTAAATCAAATAACTCACATCACAATCCAATATTTTGACCCAATATCAAATAGATTATTCACATGAAATCCATAACATTCATAACCAAAAAAAATTATGACCAAATATCTAATAACTATTTGCAAACCATAGTGTTCATAACCAACAATTGGTCCGCAATAATATGTGTATGATTTAAAACAAAATAACATTTCGAATATAGAACCAAAGCTTTGATCATAATATTTATGCACTGTATGAGACCATTGCGTCACAGGTCCAATCATAATGTTAATGCGTTCACATGAAACCATTTCACCAAGGCATTTGATCAAAAACAAAAGAACATCAAACCACCAATGTATCAAGGATTCAATCACAATCACAAGAATATCATTGCATCACAAACTCAATCACTCGAATATCCCCACAATCTTGTAAACGAAGTCTCATTAACAAATAAGAATATCAAAAGAATAATGATCTTAGAATCTTGTCAATTGTGTAACGATAAATAAATTGGAAAATACGATGAGCATATAAACAAGAGCGATCATAACAATCTAATGACGTTTTTAATATGACTTCAAAAACTAGCGTTTTCAAGCTTGCAGTCGTGAAAACGAGAACCAAGGTAAGTGTGCAAATGCTCATAAAACAATGGTGTGGTTTTATTGGAAAGATTGCGACGAAATCAAAGTTTGCAAAACAATGGTGTAGGCAGCTTATAAGGACAATATGAAAATGTGAATTGGCTGCCAACAGGCGGACCGACCAGTCATATTGACACTTGACGCATCGCTTATGAGCCTTTTTAGACAAGGCTATGTCTTGACTTTGTTCATTGAGCTACTTGAGATTGATAAGGCACTCTTCAAGCATAGTTGTGTTGGGCATAATTTCCACTACCAAATTGAGAGAAGGAATTTGACACTCTATAGGAAAGACTGCCTCCATCCTATAAACAAGTTGGAAAGGAGAGAATCTTGTAGCAGTCGTGATGGAATTTTATATGCCCAAAGTGATGAATATAACATCAAATTCCAATTTGATCTGGATGAATTGATTATCCGTTGGAGAATAGTTTTAAGAGACCTATTGGCAACCTTCACTTGACCTTTATCTTGTGGATAATACGGTGACTGATGTTATTTCTTAAATAATAGCTTTGAGGTTAACTTAGTCATCATATTATTTTTAAAGTGACTTCCATGGTCCGTGACAATATATTTTGGTATACCGAACCTAACAATGATTTGGTTGAAAATGAAGAGTTTCATCATTTCCCCATTATTACTAAATGTTGGTATGGCTTCGACCCACTTGGTGAAGTATTCTTCTACCACAATGATATAACGATTCCCCTTAGCAGAAGTTGGGTGGCATGTAGTGAAATCAATTCCTCAGTTAGTGAAGGTACCAACAACAATATAGGGAAGCATAGGAGCATGGTTTTCCGAATATTTCGAGAGAATATTTGACATGGCTCACACTTCTTGACAACCTCTATACAATGTTTGATTAACGAGGGCTACAATTATCCTACATGTAGGATTTTATGGGTTGTTTCCAACCCAGAAAATAAACACAACATGCTCCAATGTGGAAATCGTTTAACACAAGCTCTTCCTCCTCATGTATCATAAAATGACAGAGAATGTAGTCAAATCCTCGACGATAAAAAGTATCATCGATGATAAGATAATTTAGAGTTTGAAGATATAAAACTATATCTCCACACCAAGGGTCAGAATATGCAATAAGGAAGAGATCCTCATTGATCAACTACACTTCAGGAAAATCATTTCCACTCTCAATAGAAAGTTCTGAAATTAACTCTAGAAATACCAAATATTTCTTAGACTTCGCTGAAACAAAGTCCAGAAAAAAATCTTGAAGAATAACCATCCATCAACTAATATTCCTGCCAATAACCTATCATGTCAACACATATTGAAAAGGATTAACGACAACCATGACATTGTTTTTACGGAGTAGAATATAATGACGAAACCTTTTGACAATGTGGCCAGCTTCCAAAACTAGTTTCTTAAAATGGGTATAGTTGATTTATGGGTTGACTAAGCCTTGATTGAGGTAGTAGATAATGTGTTCTTGGATCATGTCATCCTCCTGAACCAAGACCATACCGATAGTGGACTCTACTGCAGCCAAGTATAACGAGAAATCATTGTGATAATCAAGAGGGTTGAGAAGAGGGGAGTATGTCATGGCACTTTTCATTGCTTCAAAAGAAAATTGAGTCACTTCATCCCAAAAGAACGAGACCCCTTTTTTTAAATATGCATAAACCCTTTTGTTATTTCGACATAGTTAGTAATAAATCATCATAAGAAGTTAGATTTCCCTTGAAGACTCTAAAGTTGGGGAACTGTGCACAGGGGGGGAAATTGAATTATTTCCTCAACCTTAAGAGGATCAACCATGATCCCTTTGGTGGACATGATAAAATCCAATAAACATCTTGATGTAACACAAAAATTACACTTGTTTGGATTTACGAGAATCTGGTTGTAGCAACACTTCTCAAAAATAAGTCGAAGGTGAGCAGGATGATTAGATATATTGTGAGAACGTGACACAAGATCATCAATATATGCCTTGACTATATGTTTGAGGTCATGGAAGTTGAACCACATGGCCCACTGGATAGTAGCTCCAATATTTTTTAGGAAAAAAGGAATTTTGTTATATGAAAAAGTACCCTAAGGGAATATCAAAGAAGTCTTATGTTGATCTTTGATCTTGATGTGAATATGATTGTACCCTGACAAAACATCCATAAAATAAAAAACTTCATAGACTGCACATTCATCGATAATATGATCAATGAATGGGGTAGGAAATTTATCTTTTGGGAATGCCTTGTTTAGATGGAAAAAATCCATTCACACACGGATCATACCTTGTTTTTTATTGATAGGAACATGGTTTGACACCCATTTTGTCAATTGAACTTGGTAGATGAAACCAACCTTAATCAATTTCTCTACCTCATCTTTAATGGTCACTACCTTCTGAGGGTTGACCAGATGAAGCTTCTGCCAGAAAGACTTACCATGGGGATAAGTTCTAATATTGTGCTCGACAATATGAGGGTAAATACCTAGCATTTCCTCATAAAAACAGGAAAAAATGTCCTGAAATTATTTAAATAACTCAATGTACACTTGAATCTCCTTGGGGGAACAATTATCTCTGATAAATATGTTTTCAACGATACCACGGGTTTTGGAGATATCAACTAGAATTGTCTCAACTATACTCGCCATGTTTCCTTCAACATATACTTTGTTCGTTGCCAAAGGGTTAACAAAATGAGTCACATCTCCATTCATGGTTGTAGTAAGCTCTCCTTCTTCCACTCTCCTAAGCTCGGGTAAAAAGTATGATCTATGATGAATATCATCCCAAGGTCAATTCAGACTTGTCATTGCCTATAAAGTCACCTCATTGGTGGGAAAGAACACATCCAAAGGACCATGAGAAGTAAGAGACTCTTGAGCCAAAATGGGCTCTAGAACATGATATAGCTCTTGAGGAGGAGCTAGATTGGAGTTGGTTGAGGTTTGCTAAAACATAATGCATGTGACCTCAACTACGGAGAGGGGCATAGCCATGCCATAATGCCCTACCCATTCCATAGAAGCTGATGTGGAAGGTAAAGTCGATGGATCGTTAAAACAATTCATTTGAAATGAATATACTTAGAAAATCACAGCCTTAGGCTAATTAGGGATAGTTGAAATAAACTTAACATCATTCAAAGGTAGTGGAAAATCAAAAGCACCCATAAAATATGGAAACAATCCATCACCTAAGTTGAAGGTACCTTGTTGTGGGTTATCAATCATCAAGACTATGGATGCCCTCGATGAAGCGTTAGGATGAGAGGACAACTGATCAATGATTACTATCCTACCTTCATGAGGAAAGCATAGTACACAAAGAATGGAGGATACAACCACTGTCATTGTGTAAGTACAAATTCATCCCCAAAAACGGTTGTAGTTGAGAGGCAGGTCAACTACTTTGACCCAAACACACAAATGTTTTCCCTCCAGCTGCATGGGGAAGGAGGGGATTATGTCATGCAGTTGAAAATAATGGTCGTCAAATGAAGTTAACATTGTAGGAGATAGAGACAACTCGGGTTGACCAATATCCTTCCAACATTCCAATGACATAACGCAAGTTGATGCACCCTCGTCTACCACCGTGTGGAAAATATTCCATGTCAATGATTTTGTGGTGTAAACCACTACTATCTAGAAGGAAACATGGTAAGGAAAATGAGGTTTTTTATCAGAAGGGTAAAAAATGATAGTTCTTGAGTTAGCTGGCTCGACAACACCCAAAGGAGACAATAATTCTTTTCTTTGTGAGCAGAAACTATGGAGAACTTCCATATCATACATCGCACTAGAGGTTTGCACAAGATCTTCAAGTATAGAATATTTTTGGGAATCCATTGCATTTGGATTATGAGAGGCTTTCATAAACTCAACTTTGGGGATGTGAGTCATTGTTTCTCCTGTGGTATTCAAAATATGAAGAGGAGGAAATGGGTTGGAAGCTTATTTTCCCTTCTCAGTAAATTCAGGCATTCTGTAATCATGAGCCATGGTCTGAATATGAGCATTTGATCTCATCATGTATACATTTTTGGATTTAGTATTAGTATTAAGCATGGGGGAACCATGATTTCCCCCAGGCACGGTTGTGGATGAGGAATCTTGTGCCATATTATTCCCTTGAGGAAAAGGGTTAGTTGACACAACAGGTTGTTTTTGTGCCGAAAGCTTCTGATATTTCTCGAGATGAGGGAACTGATGAGTCAAGTGGTCATCTACGCAAATATTACAAGGAAAATTAACCTTTTTCTTCTTGTTTTTTCCCTCACCAACATTGTTAGCATCATTTTTATCATTACCCCCTTTTTCCGTTTTTCCCTTTTCCATTTATTTTCCCCTAAGACTTTTGGTTCCCCTTGGGGTTTGTTGTCCACACAGTGTGTACTTCTAATGTGTGGGTGGTGGGGGAATCGATGCAAGAATTTTGGCTGGCCACATTCTACCGTTGCGAAAAATGTTGAATTTGGTTGGACAACTGATCTATGGGATTCTCTTGTGCTGAGCCTACTATACCACCATAATGAGGCCCATACTTTGGTTTGGTCAATTCAAAGTTTGACCACGGTGTATTAGGAAGAATATTGTAAAACATGTCAGATTCAGAATAAATGAATTCTAGTTGTTGAGCCCTCATTATAACCTCTTCCTCAAAAAACACTTTGGAAGTTGCGACGTATTTGGAAATAAAAGGCAGCAAAGTCTTCAGGAACCACTTGAGAAAAAACATAGGAGTTACCTTTACTTTAATCAATCTCTTCCGATGATGCCATTCTCAGATATGATTGGAGATATGGATGGCCTTAGTCTTCTCAGAATTTTCTAGCAACTTTGTGTCGGAATTGTATGTCACTGGTAGCTAAAAATGGTTCAAGAAAACCATCGTTGTATAGTTAAAGTAAGAGTATTTTTATCCATCGAGCTTCAATATAACACTTCACAACACCCCCTATGAGAGTGCATTGAAATAATCACAACTTGATAGATTAATCATTCAACGAGTTAGAGGAGCACCACAAGTGAAAATTTGTAACATGATTTCATGGATATTCTCGAGGCTTGAATTCAAATTTTGGTATATCTAAGGCCAATTTAGTTAGCATAGGAGGCCAACGTGGATCATGAAAAATATGATCATTTAACCACCATGACAATTTTGGTAGATGAAGAGTTTACATAAATGGTAACCTGGGTTGTGGTAGATTTAAAGGAAAAGATGAACCTGGATTTTGGCTGGCACCAAGTTTCTAGGAAAAGTTTGCATGTTGATGAGGATTCTGGTAAAAACTAGGGTTTCCTTCACTAGTAAAAGGGGATTTTTCACTAGTCTTCATCGTTGATGGAATCAAATAGTTTGATGACATACCTTGAGTAGGGATTGCTCTCTACATGAAATTCCCAAAACCTTGGTTGAGGGTTACCCTAACTATTCCTATTGGCATAGGAACTGAACCTGGCTTGGGGTTCCACTGAACATGGGAGGGGTTTCCCCCGATCGAAATCCCTTGCATAGGTATATAACCCTACCATAATTCCTTGTGAAGGAACACATAATTGCATGAGGCTAATTTGATTGATAAAAGGGTTTCCCCTTGATGAAAACATGGACGACGAGAAAGAATTATTCCCAAAAGAACCAAATAAAGAGAAGGAAATGGACACAACTAGAGTCATAAAGGATTGTGGCCCTTGACTCCCACCACTAAACAAACTAGAATTGGCACTAGGCCTGGATGTTTGATGAAAATAACCTTTGAGCAAGGGGGACGGAGGAGGAATATGACCCCCACTATAAGGGACTACACTGTACGAAGCATAAGTTCCCCCGATGGATCTCTGTAAGGGAGCATTAGAACTCCCTTCCCCCAGACCAATAGTCTATAAATTGGAGTAGGTTAAGGTCAATATTATTTCAAAACCTGACATCCCTTATGTGAAAGGAGAACTAGACATATTTTGTACGGTGTAAGTATGAACATTGGTGGAATTCGTGGTAGAGAGTGTGCCACTGCCAAAAGTGGTAGGTGTTTGGTGAGAGGGATTTATTGTAGGTGAAGGTGGGGGAGAGGGCATGCTGCCCACTTTGCCCATAGATGGGATGGGAGTATGAGGACTTCCATTAAAATTAGCATCATTTTCTTCCATATCCAGTCACCTAACAAGATGATGATTAGGAACATTCACCTCAAGAGGGACTATCTGAACGAGGACTGACACTAAGAGATCAACGATCAGAGGGTTTGCAGGCCTAAATCCTTCATCTTTGAGGTTGGAAACTCTATTATCCTTCGGTACACGAGTGTCTTCTATAGTAACATGATCGAGCACAATTTCTTGTGGTCTAGTAGCTTCAAAAGAACCTTGTTGATCTAACCTTCACCTCAACAGTGGTGGTGGTGGCTCCAAAGATACGGGCGAAAGGATTTGAAGCCTATGCGAACGACGGAGTTGTTGATATTCCAATTTTTGAAATGATCGACCAACACTCTAAGGAAAATATAGGGAGAAGAAAAGTGCACAAATTAGAAAGTCCCTAAAGATAAATCAAGAAATTAATATAATGGCAGGAAGAACAATTACGCCAACCAACACTAGATAAACTTACGAGTGCAAGTGTAACAAGGAAACAGAAACACCCTCTGGGTATACTCTGCAAAGCATGATCTGACATCTTTCCTAGGTACTATGATATACCCCCGTAGTCACCTCCATGAGTCCCTGTAAAAGGAAACTAGGTTTCCATCTCGCAGTCGGTCACTAGGTGGCTACAGTCAATAGTTGGGCTGATCGTATGAGTAGGATAACTATGTCTGAAGTCTTTCAAGGGTACCAAATGAAAATGGACCAGAAGACAACTGAGGATCCTGAACAGATTCAAGTTCCATGAAGCTCTGTAGTCAAATGTGGTCAGCAAAATCCCAAGAATGACCCTCAAATACGATCCCCACTACGTTTGGTTCTACTTTGGAGGGGTTATCTCCTCTACCTTTCCTCACACGACCTCGTGTTTAGCCCTTGTGTTAGAGGGGGGTTCCAGATAACTTCTATGACATTGTACTTCAACACTCCCTATATCAGACTCTTGAGTGTATTTAGTGGCCTTGAAGAGTTTCCTCTCCACACCTAATCCAAGTCCCTAAAGCCTAGTCTAATTGGTGTACCCTACAAAAAAAATTCTAAATTGATTTTAACATTAACCATTGATTTTAGTGGTTTGATTAGTTAGGGGTGTGGTAGTTAAACTTATGATTTTTTTTAGAGATGAAAGAGAAGATTTAATGAGCTTTTAGAAAACTGTTCTTTAAATGTAAATGAAAGAAAACTACGTCCTGCAAATTAATATTTGTCTCTTTTAACATTAAAGGTGCAAACGTTTCAAAATGAAAACCAAGATCCTAATATCCAATCTATCTTAGAATGATTTTTCTTTCCAAATGCAATGCAACTACTTAAAATTTCAAGGAATAAAATAACAATGAACATTTGGTTGAAAACTCTTTTCTTTTATAGACACAACATAAGTTATTATAACCAAACAAACATGCAAAGTAACATGCAAATGCAGTTAAGAAACTACAATTGTTTTTAAATTTTTACATGCTTGTGAAATGAAAATAACAAACAAAAGTACCATTTTTTTCTTTTCCAAGCATAACAAGAGAGGAGGACAAAACAAATACTGACTCAGGTCCTAAACCACTACCAGAGAGCAGGGATTCACCAGAATCTAAAGGAGAACCTAAAGATTAAAAGGACACCTTCAACCTTGATAAAAGATAGAAAGAGACAAATAATACTAAACAAATGAGATTCCTTTACAAATTCATACGCAATCTGAGACTTAAAAACTTTTCCAACAAGAGTTAACATATGTTTCTGGGATTTAAGAGTTCTTGAGGAACCAAAATTTTCCTGGGAAAAACAAAAGTTTTTGAAAAAACTCCTTACAGTAATAGACACATGTGTTGTGCATGTTGTCCCCTACCCTAGGGATTACTAAGAAGATCATGTCTCGAGGCCCACAAGTCCTAAAAATGGATCACTGTGAGGTAGATGGATTCAGGATGGCCCTGGAGGGCCCCTCTTTTCTTCAATTGCAATCCATTTATCATCAACAACAATATCCATCCCCACCAGCCTGGTCCTGAAGTAGAAGTAAGTCTTTCTCCATAAGGTAATGAGTATGAGTATCATGGTATGTGTCACTCTGATTCTTGAATCACAAGAATATGTTGCATTGAATTCTCCTCCATTTCATAAATTTTTCTTGGAAATTATTCTCTTTGACTTGTTCATACCTGGAAGGGTGACATGATGCCCTAGTAATTTGATCTCCCTTTAGGATGGATTTCCACTAGGTGGGTCTGTGAAAGGTCATTGTTCATTCCCTCCATACTTACCACTTTCCATCTTTACTCCTCTCATATTCCCTACCTTTGTTCAAGCATTGATATTTTCCAAACTAGGAAGGGTTGTACCTTGCCTTCTGGGGAGAAGGGGCTAAAGGCCCAGAGAGTAAAAGTAGATGGAAAGATTTAAAAGCCAATATTGAAACCTTTGAGATGCTTCACCTAGATATTGCCAAGAAAGTAGTAAAACACTTCTTAGTAAGAAAACATAACCCATAAAGATAAATAAACATTCAAGGTACTAGTTGGTGGATAGGATGTCTCATCACGAGCTGAACTATTATGACCATGGGAATGTAGCAGTATGACACTATGACCTATCTGGTCACCAAACTAGGGTAGTGGCTCTTGGTAGCATATCCAAGAGAAAGGAGGTATCATCACGATCCAACCTTCTCATCCCCATGAATGTTTTGTGGATAACGTTGTCACCTCTAGTCATCAAGACAAGAAAGTGTCCCTCAACTATTCCTTTGAAGCATAAAAGTAAAATATCAAAAACATTGAAGCTGATAATAAAAGGAAATGAATGGGCTAAGAAACAATATCATCTATTATAAGGTGAAACTCACCCTCTACAAAGGAACCCATAGGTAATAATTACATTTCCCTGTTATTACTACACCTCATTCCCAAACACTTACCCCATGCCACCTCATACAATTACATGACCTGTATTGGCTCCCACCTGGGAAACACCCCAAACTTAAGGAGGATTATCCCAATAGGACACCCTGAGACCTTCTCCAAACCTGACTTGTCAAGTTTCATAACGTATTTGAGAATTTGTTTGGGTAAAGGGGGGTTTGATTCACATTTTTGGGTAATTTAATTATTGGATTTGATTTACATGTTATGATCCCTATTACTAATGAACCCCTAGAGGGCATACTTTTGGTTGTTGCAGGACCTTGATCGATGGAAAATTACATGTGAACGAATTATTAGCTCGAACCTTGATGGGGCTAAAATCCCACAGATGGATGTTGTAACCCCAACCAATGGCAAGAAGACATTAAATATTTTCACCAAGAAGAAATAAGGAAGTCACCTTGGAGGCACCCTGACAAACCTAGACCCAAGGGGATCTTTCGCTTCCACATGGGCATTGGCCCTAGAAGTCCCATGATGTCACCATCATGACCATGTATGTCATCCAAAGCTAGGGTTTCTATTTTGGAGGCATTCATGAGCTTAGTGGCACGTGTGGGCTTCATCTGGGGCCTTTCAAGGCCAAGTGTTTTGCATCCTGAGCCCAACATTCCACCTTAGGGCCTCAACGTCACCATAGAAGGGAATAACGTCAACATTGGAGATGTTTTTAGGTGTCAATTAATTTTATTTATGTAAAAATTTTATTTTAATGTACATTGGCCAGGTCGAACTTTTATTTGACCTAAAAATAATTAAAGGTCAAAGTTTTGTATAAATAGAGATAAAGTACTCTCATTTTTTATGGATAACTCATCACACAACAAGTGTGGAATCAAATTGGCGCTCTCTTTAAGGGATATTGGTTGAAATAACTAGTGTGAATCTTCTTGGAGAGGATTTTTATGGTGTATCTTGGCTATTTTTCATGGTGGAAGACCTTCAACTAGGGTTTGGCTTGATTATTCTTGGTGAAGTAAGTAGAAAATCTTCAATTTTGTTCATGTAATATATTCTTGTGGTAAATTTTACTTATTTCATGTTAACAATATAAAATTTCTTACTTAAACCCTAAGAGAGGAACTGTTAAGCCCTAATATTGGCTCATTACCCCTTAATTGGGGCATATTATATTAGTAATGTTATTTTATTTATGTCGGCTTTAGGCCATTAGTTGTAATTATACCTCCTAGTCTCCTATATATACCAAGGAGACATTTTCA
>ML784254.1:512628-555941 GCA_009831015.1 Picea engelmannii | reverse complement strand
CCTTAATTGGGGCATATTATATTAGTAATGTTATTTTATTTATGTCAGCTTTAGGCCATTAGTTGTAATTATACCTCGTAGTCTCCTATATATACCAAGGAGACATTTTCATTTTGAATCATCTTGTACTTGAACATTTAAGTTGGGTAAAAGGAGGTTTCCCCCTCGAAGAGGCTTATTATCTGAAATTATATCTTTTTCAAGGCGTTGAGTACTTGTTCTGAGGTTTTTCTATGCTATATTGATATTTGGTTCTTAGCAGAAACAACAAGGTGCTTCTTTCTCTCTCTAGATTTTATACTTGTTTAAATTTATGAAGTACACCTTGTTTAGAAGTGACTACTAGAGCTCTAAATAGCTAGCACTCTAGTAGCTTCATTCTAATTTCTTATTGCATAATATATTTTGAATAGTCTAAGGAAGGAAGGTTTACTAGGGCATAAAAGTTCTTACTCTCTAGTGAATTTGTCTTCAAGATTTGGATGATTGAGAACTTGAAGTTGCCACACCTCTTGCAACCACCTCTTTTCCTTTGGAAAGTTTTATCAATGTTATTTTCTCCAAGTTGTGTTGTTGTTTTTCTTTACTCCATAGGTCCAAAAAGGAACGTGTCCACTTGCTTTAGTGAATGATTGATCAAACAAACATTCAAACTCTCTTCCTTGAAGATTTTGTTAACTTCTACTAACTTTAAACTAGGCTAATTCACTAGTTAACTTGTTTTTGTTGCAAATCACTGCCACAACCATACTAATCTATATTAATTTTCTGCATACACCTATATAACTCACATATAACTCAGTGACTCACTCAGAAATTGATTGTGATAAGTGCTAAACAATGTACTTGATAAATGCTAAGTTTCCATGATAATTTCTTGCAATTTTGAGCACTGATACTTGTTGTTGTTACAAAAGGTTTCTACAACCATCTAACTGCAGAAAATTCTCTACAAAACCGACATTTAATGCTAGCTAGACACTGCAGAAAATGATTGTGACAATTGATTATCATTTTTCCTAGTTAAATCTACTTTTTCACTGTCTTTTCAAGAAATTCTAAGGCATATTTCTTGCAGTTGTTATAAAATACTTATTGATGTTGTAACTTTCATATCACTGCAATTTTATATCAACATCTTATATTTCAAATTTTTATGGTATTATGAAGCACGAACATCATTTTGTACTTGAAAGATGCCATAATTTTGCTTTGTTGTCTTGTTCAGGGCAGGTACAATTCATCTTTACTTTTTCTTCATCTCTTAAAGACATAAATAACCTTTTGACTTGAGTGACCAATGATAGGGGGGTATTATAGCATCCTTTCCTTAGTTTCATCATCCCTTTAGGTCACTAGGGACATCTCCCTTGGGGTAACCTCAACATACACCTAAACAAAAAGGGGTTTCGTATTAAGGTGACAGTGATAGGTCACCCCTTTGTTACTCCAATCTTGCCTCACTTGCCTTGGGATTTGGGCAAGTACAGATTGTGTCATAACAATGCACATCACATCATTTGTATGTACGCGTGATATATTGAATTTAGAGCGTGGGTGTACATGTGTTGAGTAGATACCAGGGTGCATATGTGATTGAATAATCTCAAAAAGAGAAAATATTCAAGGGGACCACCCAGGTCAGGAAAGTTGGTAAACACCTGGAAGGTGTCTAAAAACTCATACAAACTCATAAAACATAGAAAACAATAGGAATTAAAACGAAAATGAATCTCATAAAAATACCCTAGAGAGCTTCCCCAATGGAGTCTCCAATTCCGTTATGGGGAAAAATCCCCCTAATCTAGATCTAGCGACTAGGCAGAGCCTTGACACCTTAAAAGACATAAATGATTCTATTCTACCCAAAATCCAAAAATACCTAATGATAATTAAGGAAAGGGAGTGAGGATCAAAGTATGTACCTTAAGGCCTTCTGTCTTCAATAGACCCCTTCCTGTCGTTGTTCATCTCTAAATCAAAGAACTCCTCCCAATGCTAGCATGAAACAACTTTAAAGAACATAATATAACAACATATGTGCAACTACCAAGATCATCTAAAGGGTTATATATTCATGTAAACTATTTATAAATTTAAACATAAAGACATAAATATATGGGACAAGAATTTTCTCTTTTATTGATAATAAGATTGGAAGTTACAACCTAAATCTTGTTGACGTCGCTCCATGAACCTCACCTCAGTTTCTATACTTTGAATCCAAGTCCAACACTCCCAATGTACTGTCCTCAAAACCAACATGCTAATGTAGGGAAAAGGGATGGATTTTATAAGGAGTGTGGAAAAGGCTTGGAATAAAATGGATAAAATTTGGCATAGTTCACTTGTCTCCTCTTTCATATGTCCAAATGACTCTTATAGGGCCATTTTATATGGAGAAAATATGTTTAATCCATTTTCATAAGGGATACACGAGGTAAAATGTTTGTGCAACCTAACATATCCCGTAAACTCCGCATGAAAGCACCAATTTTTTTAATCTTTTCAACTTTTTAGAGTATACGTGGGATATCAGGCATGCAAATAGAGTATGTGCACACATTGCATATGTTGTAGGGCATGTACACCATAAAAAAGGTATTTTTTAAGAGGAAACTCAACAAAAATAGTTTGCAAATGCAATACCCCAAGATCAAGCCCCAGATTATAAGTATGAATATGTTTTATAGTATGGTGAGCCAATTATTATAAGCTAGGAGGCTTATGTGTTGAATTAGGTCAGCGAGCCTAGATGCCAAAGGCCAATGAGCCTATTTTTGTATATATAAACACTCATATCATTAATATAATATAGCGTTGCGTGTAGAATGACCACGATGAAAGAGTATGGGGGAATAAACTCCATTAGGAAGGGAAAGGGGAGGGATACGATCCTAGAAAAAGGGTCTAAGCTAGATGGATTATCTCAAAAGGAATATTATAATATTATTCCTAAATTCTATGGTGAGGATAATTATTTTCTCTTAAGTTCTTATGCGAAGGTGATTGAAACCCAAGTGGAGAGAAATAAGCTCCAGTAGATCCATGTGTCATGAAGAGAACATGCAAAAATATGTGGGGAGATTAGTCTCTTTTTCCATCCTTCCACATTAACTAATGCAGCCATTTAGGCCCCAAAAGTTGAATCTCTCCAAGCCTCATGCACACCTTCAAGAATGATCCCATACATTTCCTCTTATACATAGCGCACCTGTACCTTTCCTGAACCCATACTATGCCTTACCTGAATATTGTTATTTCCAACAAAGTTCCTTTCCTGAGCATGGTTGCATCCATTACCTATTCCATACCTAAACATTGTTGCTGTCATCACCCATACCTGGTTGACTTAAGAGATGGAGAGAAGAAGCAGGTTTTCAGGCCTGTGGATTAAAGAGGCGGGTTTTCAAGCCCAGGAGAAACTCTCTCCAAGTGAGAGAATTTTTGGGGAAGTGATTTCTTGAGGGATCCCAACTACAGCTACAATGCTCAAAGACATCTTATCTGGCATATTGTTGAAGTCATGAAATAGAAATGTGGTAGTTGAAGGACTGTTGAGAAAAGAAGGGGGGAACTTCCTCAGGTGGGATAGGCATGTGGGGAATGAGAAGTTGTATTATGTTAGTGTGATTTTGCTCCTCAGATGAAATCCTTCCTGTTGACTATGTAACTTCATGTTGCCTCATCCTAGTTAGGAATCCCTTTACCCGGGTGGAGTTTAGTCCCAACTTGGGGGTGACCCACTGCTGAGAGTCTGAGTAGCATGGTATATGGCTGGGAGAATCGTGGAAGGTCTGCATGCAGTTGGTGTTCTTCTATAAAACTATAAGGATCAATTATGTGTTCAATTTCATTATGTGTATTTGTACATGTCTTTATATTTATGAGTGTTGTTTGTGTATGTTGTATGTATAGACTTATTGTTATTTCCATATGAATCTATGTATTAGCATAATGTATTTGTCTATTTTAAGTTTTATATATATGAAGTTCCGCAAGAGTTTCCATGTGGCATAACCGAATAGGTCTATGGTGGGGTATGTTACAAGTTGGATATCAGAAACAAGAGAAGTGTTTTTTTTATGTGGCATGGCCTGGGTGGTTAGGGATGTTACAAATTGGTATCAGAGCTTAGTAAGAGTGTGTTATGGAGTAGAATGGATTGACCTGCATGGATGGGGATGTTACAATTTGGTATCAAATCCCCAATTTCCAACACTAAACCTGGATGGGATGAGAAAGTGGATTGAGTTTCTTGCGTGGAATTGGGAAAAAGCCCCAATTTATGTTGTTAAAATTCTTGGAAAATTTGAAGAAATCGACCAAGTGGTGAAATTTCCGTAAATGATTTACTTGTGTGGAATTGGTTAAAATCCCCAATTTTTGTTGTTAAAATTCTTCAAAAATTTGAAGAAATCGGCCAAGTGGTGAAATTTTCATAACTAAAATCTCATTTGAGCAAAGTTCGACCTGGGATTGGTCGAATTTGAATCAAAAAGAGTGCATAAGAGAGTTCTTGATTTCCCAAAAGAAGAGAAATCTCTTTGGGAGAAAGACAATGAATGATATCTATTAGGGAAGGAACCGAATCATTACAACCATCAGATCTAGAGAAGTAGCATGATTGTTAACCACTAAAGTCCTTCGAACTTTGGTTCTTCGAAAATTTTCAAATATTTGACAAGAAAGAGGAAAAATCCCTGAAGCCCTGAAGCTCGGAAGTCTCGGAGTGGATATATTCCATAGATCACTCGAAGGAGTACTTGACCATTGGATTTGGCCAAGGACAGATCTAGGACGTTGGATCAAATGTAGATCAGGAGGTGAGGCACATTGGAGAAGATCATATCCCTATCGTTAGATATACGTGTGAGTGAGTGTGATCCATAGATATCACTACAGTTCAAAGGTTCAATACTCTAGGAGAAGCGAGTCCTTAAGATTCTAGGAAGAAAATCTCCTGAAGTCCCGAACGTCGAAGTAAATCAAGATCGTCCGTTGTCGGGGAGGTGTGGCTACAGATTATCAAATATTTTGAGAGTTTTTAGTCCTTTTGTCACTTGGAGAAATTTTCCCCAAATTCCCGAAGTTCGGAGCTAATCAAGATCATTCAAGTTTGAGAACACATGTCCGTAGATTAGCAAGTATTCATGAATTTGATGTTCGAGAGATTTGTGGTGTAGTGTGGGGAAGTCTCCAAGAGCCCTGAAGTTTTGAAGCTTTGGAGAACACTATTCAGGAATTTGAAAGTTAGGTGCCAGTGTGGGATTATCTAAAGCCTAGAGTATCGATGTTCTGGAGCACCAAAGTGACGTGGTATGATGATGTCACCTAGGGTGACACGGACCTACTTATGCATGCCATGTGTCATATTGTGTCATTCTTTTCATAGAAATTTTGTGTCAATTAGAACTTGACATGTGTCGCCCATAGATTGGGCCACATGTTGTTTCTATATTTTGACACGTAGCACCCCCCTAGTGCTTGATTGTTGATGAGACTCCCGAAGTTCATAGATTCAAAATTTGGGGGAAATGTTGTGTTGTGTTGTGAAATACTCCAAATCGTGGAGTCCCAGAGCTCCTATCGACTGTTGATCTCAACCAGGAGCGTGGACTCTTGATTCTTGGAAACCTTCGGGGGTTGTCCAGTTCGATGTTCAGAGGAATTGAGGTGTTGTGTTGTAAGATCCTCTGAAGCCTAGAGTACCGAAGTCCCATAGCACCATAGTGACATGGCATTATGACATCACCTAGGGTGACGTGGATGTACTTATGCATGCCACATGTAATCTTGATTTGCTGCTTTTACAGACCTTATGTGCCAATTCAAACTCGACATGTGTAACTCATCGATTGGGCCATGTGTCATCTTCATATTTTGACATGAAACACCCCTAGTACACAGTGCTAAGAATACCCCAACAATTCAAAAATTCGGTGTTCGAGAGTTTTCAGGTGAAAATTTGTAAATATCTCTGAAGAGTGAAGCTCCAGAGAGCCTCTCTAGGAGTTCTCCAGTTCTATGTTTAGGATAAATAAGGTGTGATATAGAAATAACTCCTGAAGATCTGAAGAAATTGAACCAATAAGCTCTGAAGATGTATCATGCATGAGTTCGCCAGTTCAGCATTTGGGATAAATAATACTTAAGGTAGTAAGATCCTTCAAAGCCCAAAGTTTTGGAGCCCCTAAGTTCCAAATATTTAGATAAACATCTTTCATTTAAGCACTTGGTCATATCCCATGGTCACATGAGATTAGGGGCTGAAGAAAGAGGGTTGGTGCCTGAATATTGTTTTTAAATACAAAAAGGGGCTTAAAAAAAAGGGAGCCCCTGGGGTTTTGATTTGTTAGGACATGCATTGGAAAGATATTGAAGAATAGAATATAACTGTTCACCCAAAAAATTGAGTTGAATATTCAATTTTTTAGAAAATAAGAAGAAAGAAGTGTGATATATTATTGACCCAGAATGGTTCATATTTTCATGAAATTGTTGAGACAATTAGTTTAACAAGTTTTGTTGGCTACACATTTTTTAGAGTTAACAATAGTCACATCAAAATAGAATAAAAAAAGAGTAGAAAGGGATGGAAGATACACAGGGGGCTTACAACCAAGAATATGAGATCAAAGGGATGGATATCCAAATGGATAATAAAGGTACAAACTCAAATGGACATGGAGAAGGAAAGGAAGAAATCATGAACTTGGTAGAGACCATTACAAATTTTCAAAAGGATTTCCAAAGTCATAAAGCTGTTAATGAAAGGATTATGAAAGCCAAGGAGAAGCAAGAGGACTTCAACATGAAATTAATGCAGAGCTTGGACATAATAGAAAAGAAATTAGACAAGGATGATGGCTCAAGAAAATAAGGAAGTCACAAGTCTCCTGATGAGAAAAGAAGAAAAAGAAGTATTAGTGGACATCACCACCACTCCCCAAGGCATTCCAATAGGAGAGAACACAAAAAATCAAGCGCATCCCCTATCAGGAAGCATTAGAGGAGGTCTGGGGTGGATGCGCTACAAGGATAGATGAACAAAATCAAACCACCCAAGTTTGAAGGTGAGCATAAGAAGGATGAAGATCAAGAGACATGGATGTTCGGCATGAGAAATTATTTTCAATTGCATAATTATTCCTCTCACGCAGAAGGAGGAATTGAAATTTATCAGCTCAAGTGAAGGGTATCCATGTGGTGGGACCAACTTGTGCAAGTACAACACATTAAAAAGAAAAATGTTACTTGGAAGGAATTCAAGAAGTATTTTCAAAACAAATACTTGACTAAGAGATACTATGACAAGAATATGAGAGAGTTATTTGAACTCAAGCTAGGGAGTATGACCATAGATGAATATGAAAGAAGGTTTTTAGAACTTCTAATGTATGTCTCTTTTATCAAGGATGAGACATTTAAGATTCATAGGTATTTGAGTGGGTTAGCATCATTCATCAGTGACAAGATACAATATGATGATCCCAAAACATTGGAGGAGACCATAAGGTGAGCTAAATTCCTTTATGATCAACATAAAGGAAGGCCTTCTTTCCAAATATCTTAGGAAGAAAAGAATAAGTAAAATATGGAACAAAGGAAGAAGGGGAATAAGCCACCATTCTTCATAAATAGTTCTCAGCGACAACCAACTTCTAGAGAACCCAGAACAATTGAGACATGGGGGGAAATGCCAAGGAAGCCACCTATTCAATGTTGGTTTTGTAAGGGAGATCATTTGTTTAGAGAATGTCCCCACAAGGGTAAAAAGGTGAGGATTGTTCACAATGTACAACAAGATGAAAAAATGGAGGACATGTGAATAGATGTACCTAGGATCTATGCAGCCCTAGAGAACAATAAATCCGAGTTTTAGTCACATATGATTGAAGTGGAAGGTATGATCAACAACCAAACCATTTCTATTTTAATTGATTCAGGAGCTAGTCATAGTTATATAAATCCTAATATGGTGGAAATAGTACATTTTCCAAGAAGAAAGCATGGAAAATATTTTTTGGTGAAGCTGGCTACCTAAGCCAAAATAAAAGTTAATGAGATGGTTATGTCATTTCTTATGGACATGAATGGACTGAACACCAGGGAAGATTTCAAAATATTTCCTTTAGGTTACTATGACTACCTAATTGGGATGGATTGGTTGGACCAACACAATGCTATCCTAGTCTGTCATAACACATAATTTACTTGACCAGATGGGGAAGGAAACCCAAGGAAATTATAGGGAATTCCTAGGGAAATAACTATAAGAGAAATCTCAACATTGCATGTGAAGAAAAGTTACAGGAAAGGGTTTCAAATATTTCGATCTCATATGGAAGAGACACCTAAAGATAGGGTGTCAAATATTAAAAATTATGTTGTCCTAAATGAGATTGAGGATGTATTTAAATAAATACCAGGATTACCCCCTAAAAGAGATATTGATTTCTCTATAAATATGATTCTTGGAGAAGCTCCAGTGTACAAGACCCCTTACAATATGAGTACCCTAGAATTAAAGGAGTTGCAAATGCAGCTTGAAGAGCTTCTGGCGAAGGGGTATATATGCCCAAGTGTATCACCTTGGGGTGACTCGATATTATTTGTGAAGAAGAAGGATGGAACCTTGATACTTTGCATGGACTTCAGATAATTGAACAAGGTAATTGTGAAGAATAAGTATCCTTTGCCAATGATTGTTGAACTCTTTGATCAGTTGAAGAATGAAAAAATATTCTCTAAGATTGATCTCAGGTTAGGTTATCATCAGGTTAGAATTAAAGAGGAAGACATCATCAAGACTTCTTTGAGAACAAGGTATGGCCACTATGAATTTACACTGGTGCCATTTGGGTTGTCAAATGCACCAACTATTTTCATGTGTTTAATGAATGACATTTTCATAGGATACTTGGATAAGTTTGTCATTGTATATTTGGATGACATTCTTATATATTCCAATTCAGAATAAGAGCATGAACAACATTTGAGGGTGGTACTACATTTTTTAAGGGAGCATCCGTTGTATGCCAAATTGACCAAGTGCTCATTTTATCAGAAGAAAATCCATTATATGGGACATATCATATCAGAAGAAGGGATAACAGTGGATCCAAAAAAGATTGAGGCCATTAGAGGATGGTCAACACCTAAGAATGTGACATAGGCTAGATCATTCATGGGCCTTGCAGGCTACTATGAAATATTTATTGAAGGATTCTCAAATATTTCACACCCGATCACTTCCTTGTAAAAGAAGGGAGTGACGTTTCAGTGGATAATAGAATGTGAAAAGAGTTTCCAGCACTTGAGTAAATTATTAACCAGTGCTCCAATACTAAGGATTGTATATCCAAATCAATACTTCATTGTATGCATTGATGCATGTAAAGAGGGTCTTGGTGGATTCCTTAGTCAGAATGGATATGGTGTATGCTATGAATCGAGGAAGTTGAAGTAGCATGAAAGACACTATGCTACTCATGATTTGGATTTGGCAGCCATAGTGCATGCCTTAAATATGTGGAGGCACTACCTCATGGGAAAAAGTTCCTAGTTGGGGATAGACCATAATGGTATGAAATATTTATTCGGACAACCAACTCTAAATGCTAGACAAAGTAGTTGGTTATAATTCCTTAGTGAATATGACATTGAAATAAATCATATCAAAGGGAAAGAGAACAAGGTAGATGATGCACTTAGCATAAGGGTGCATGAGTTGCATGCTATAGCCATTAGCATGTACCAAACATATTTGAAGGAAAAAATCTTGGAGGCTGGAAAATCAGATTTGAATACATGGAAATGGTAACAAAATAACATCAAGGTATTTTTCAGCAAAAAGTTGAATATTACAAGATGGGACATGCTGGATTTCTCACATATAGGAACCGAAACTATGTACCAAATTCTCAAGAATTGAAAAATATGATATTAACATAAATGCATAATGTACCTTATGTTGGAAACTCAAGGTGTCAAAAAACTATTGCAGCTATCAATAGCCAATATTATTGGCCAGACATGAAGAAAGAAGTTGTAGAGTTTATTGCGAAACATTTAGAGTGTCAAAAGGCCAAGGCTGAGCATAGGGACCTAGCTAGTTTGCTACAATAATTACCCATTCCTGAGTGGAAGTGGGAAGTAGTAACAATTGGTTGCATCACCAAGCTACCCAGAAAAAACAAGCATCATGATTATATCATGGTAGTGATGGACAAGATTACTAAAGCTTCCCATTTTATTCCATTCAAGCTCACTCACAAGGAAACAAATGTTGTTGATATTTATATGAGGGAAATTGGTTGACTGCATGGTATTCCCAAGACAATTGTGTTTGATAGAGATCCAAAATTTACATCAAAATTATGGAAATGATTATTTAAAGTTTTTGGAACAAATTTAAATTTTAGCACAACTTATCATCTAGTGTGCATACTGAATCAGAAGATCAAGAAGCTCTGAAATCAAGCCATAGAGATAGTTAAGGTCCAATGGAATTGGTACAGTTATGATGATGAAACTTGGGAGCATGAGGATGCTATGTGGACATAATACCCACATCTTTTTAAATTTTTTTGAAACTTTTGGTTGCATATGTGTATATATAACGCATTGAGGACGATTCATAAATAAGGGGTGTGGAATGTAATATCCAAAGACCGAGCCCCATATTGTAAGTATGAATATGTTTTATAGGATGGTGAGCCAGTTATTATAAGCTAGGAGGCTTATGTGTTGATTTAGGCCGGAGAGCCTAGATGCTAAAGGTCAGTGAGCCTATGTTTGTATATATAAATGCTCATATCATTAATATAATACATTACTATGTGTAGATCGAAAATGATGAAAGAGTATGGGGGACTAAAATCCACTAGGAAGGGAAAGGGGAGTGACAAGAGCCTAGAAAACGGGGCTAAGATAGAGATATTATCTCAAAAGTAATATTATAATATTATTCCTAAAGGCTATGGTAAGGATAATTATTTTATCCTAAGTTCTTATGGGAAGGTGAATGAAACCCAAGTGGAGAGAAACAAGCTCCAGGAGAGCCATGTGTCATAAAGAGTGCATGAAAATATATTTGGGGATATTAATCTTTTTTCCCATCCTTCTCCATTCACTCACGTAGCCATTTGGACCCCAACAATTGAATCTCTTCAGGCCTCACACACACCTTGAGCAGCGATCGCGTGCATTTCCTATTATACACAATGCACCCATACCTTGCCTGAACCCATACTATGCCTTACCTAGATGCTGTCACTGCCAACACAATTCCTTTCCTGAGAATGGTTTCAATGATTACATGTTCCATAATCAAACTTTGTTGCTTCCATCACCCATAACTGGTTTACTTAAGAGCTAGGAAGAAGAAGTAGGTTGTGAGGCATGTAGATTGAAGAGGTGGGTTGTCATGCCCGTGAGAAACTCTCTCCATGTGAGAGAATTGTTGGGGAAGTGATTTACTGAGGGAGACCAACTACAACTATAGTTCTCGAAGACTTCCTATATGGACTATTGTTGAATCCCTAGAAGGGAAGTGTGGTAGCGAAAGGACTCTTGAGAAGAGAAGGGGCACAATTCTTAGGGTGGGATAGGAATGTGGGTAATGAGAGGTTGTAGTATGTTAGTGTGAGTTGGATCCTGGGACCAAATACTTCATGTTGACTATGTAACTTCCTGTTTCCTCATCCTAGTTAGGAATCCATTTACTCAGGTGGAGTTTAGTTCCACCGTGGGGGTGACCCACTTTTGAGAGTCTAAGCAACATGGTCTAAGGATAGGAGGATCATGGAAGGTTTGCACGCAGTTGGTGGTATTCTATAAAAATATAAGTATCAACTATGTGTTCAATTGCATGTTGTGTATTTGTACATGTATTTATATTTATGAATATTTCATGTGTATGCTGTATTTAAAGGCTTACTGCTATTTTTCGAATGAATCTATGTGTTATCACATGAACTTGTCAGAGACCTATGGGTTTGTGGTTTCTACCTAAGTTTGTAATTTTTCCCCGGTCTCCCTATTTTCCCAGCCCACATCTAATCATCTAAATCCTAAATCATGCAGGCCGCAACCATGAACACAAAGCACATCTTTCCTAACAGTCCATTTCAGGCTTGAAGCACAAGCAGAAGACAATTTTAATTTTTCAGAGGTGGAGATCCATGAAGTTAATCGATCGACGACATGCATTCTTTCATAAGGTCAAAATTACACGAAGTATAGCGTAAGAGAAAAATCCCAAAGATCAAAGTTAGGGAAAATATTGAATCTGGGTTGTGGATCTTATTGGGAGAGATCAACGGTGGAAGATTGTCGTAGGAATCAGGAGTTAGAAATGTTGTTAAAATTGTTCGTCAAAAATCCAAAGTTCTGAAACTCGAAAGTGAATATGAGTCATTGATCAGCAAGAGACACATGTCGTGAGATCCACATCTCTGGGTAAAAGTGCATGGAAGAGTGAGCGATATTTGAGTTTTGTTTTTCACGGAGCCCGAAGACCCGAAGTGGATCTCGACCGTCCAAATCCAGAATGTCGCGCGTCATCAGATCTGTCACTCCGGGAGTTTTACTTCAGGATTTTTAAAATGATAAAAGCGTCGAAGCCTCGAAGGCCTGAGGCCCCGAATCGTCGAAGTCCCGAAGCGCCAAATTCCTAAGGTGCTGAAGCACGTGACACACTCTCATCAGGGATGACATGTGGCACGTTTTCCAGGTCATTATGTCATGGCCATGTCACCCTCCTTATCATGACACATCAACAAACGTGACTTCATATGATGTCATCTGGACCACCCATCAATGGGAACATGTGGATAAAATCCATGAGCTCTAGATAAAGGCCCGAAGTAATCCTCGGTTGTTAGATTCATGAGGACACATGTTAGTATATCACCAGCTCTGGGTAAAGGCCTTTTGGAGCCCAGTTTTGAGATTCTTTTTCCCTGAGTCCAGAGACCCAAAAATCATCTCAATAATCGATCTCAGGGAGCCAAGTGTCTTCAGATTCTCTGCTCTAGAGGTTTTACTTGGAGGGAATGGAGTTTGAGAATTGAAATTCCCAAAGGTCGATCTGCGAAGAAAATCTCAGTCATTTTTTTGAAGGGGAATATCTGATCCGTCAATCTAAAAAGAGCCAGAGCTGAGCTGTTGATCAAAGGGCCTAATTTTAGATCACAAGATCAATGGTCACACCAAATTGAGGGGTCAAAAGGTGTGCACGTTTTCAAATATCAGGGGTCGGTCGCAACCAGAACCATGGTTTTTAGAAAGGGACGCATGGCGGTTCATGGTGAATTGCGGGGACAAAAGTGGTTTTCTTTCATACCACCATTGGTAGCACCCGCAATCGCACAATTTCATAGGGTCATGGCCCTAGGTCACATTGAATATGGAGAGATGGAGAGGAGTTTCACCAAAGGCCGAAAGCACCCGTATTTGGGCACAAAATAATATCTTATTGGCCTCGAGGCATCGGGATTGACTCGAAGAAGTCATGGGCACCACCTAGAACAGTCATGGGTGTCAGTTCTCATCCTGATCCCAATGAATGTAGTTATTGAAAATGGGGGCAGTGGTTGAGACCTCGTCTCACCCCATAAATGGAATGCATGGAGAGAAGGGTCGTGGGGGCCAATTTTCAATACGAAATTTCCCGAGGGACGACTTTTCCTGCAAAGCACATAACTAAGTCAGGCTCATGTCTGACATAAGAAGGCATGTATAGGCTGACAAAGTAGGCACTGACTGGAAACTTTGAATGAAGGGGTCCGATGATGGATCACATTCCTAGTGGTTGCAAAATTTTTAGTATATATAGGCAGTTTTGATTTTTTGTTAAGGTCGAATGGTTGAGCTAGGCTCCCTGCTATTGTAATATTTTGTTGAAGAACACCAGTTCTTTGGTTATGTCTTGATTTGAGACTTCTTGATTAATCTAAGTCATCTTTCTTACTCGATCTTATTTTCCTTTGATACTGAGAGAGTTCATGATTGACTGATTCACATGGATTGTTGTGACTATATTATGATGAATGTTTGATTATAGTGATGTTATGATTTCTTTCATTTTCCTTGAAATTTGAATCCAAGAGGATCTTGTGTTTGATTTTTTCCTCGTTAGGCTACTTGAAGACTTGATGTACATAGAATACCTCTACACCTTTCTCACCAAAGTCTTCCTTCTAGTCACCTTTACTCCAACTTACTGACTGAAGTTGATCCAAGACCTCAATTTCTTGTGCATACCAGTCCAGATTTTTGAGTTAAAACATTATTTTCATTGAGTCTTCTCCATTTGGCCTCTTAAAACTCATTTACATTTACTGTATAAACTGATGGTTATTGGGATTACCTTCTATGCAATATGAGGGTGACTTCTAGTGCTAAAACTATGTATTAGCAGAATGCATTTGTTTGTTTTAATTTATATATATATATATATATATATATATATATATATATATATATATATATATATATATGAATTTCCTCAAGATTTTATGTGTGGCATAGCCCAATAGGTCTATGGAGAGGCATGCTACAAATTGGATATCATAAACAAGAGAATTTGTTTTTTATGTGGCATGGCATGGGTGTTAAATTATGAGCTTGATTTCTTATGCAGATTAATTCTTTTATTTTCTTCAACCCTTTGATCCTAGCTTAATACACTTCAACAATACCAAATCATAATCGAATAGAAATAACCATGTAGATGAGTAAGCATGCACATCAACAATACATATACCATGGGGAAACCTTGTACATGGAGAAAAACCCCAACAAACGATATTCCTTTATTTCATTAATAATGTAAGATCACTTACAAATATCCACCATGAATGTTCTTCTCTTAAAGAGCTTGCCAAGATGAATCTAACCTGACAAAGACCTAAAAGACCTTGCTGAAATACACCTCTGATATGTTTCCTCTATTGTTGATATACAACACTGATATGTTGCTTTGGTATAATACCTATTTATCACTGATATGTGTCTTGATTTCTTCATCCTTAACCTGCATCTCAAAACTATGTTGAAGAGAGGGGTCGACCTCTGCTTCTATAGGATGGAAAGGAGAGGCTCAAAATAGTAACTTGTTTTCATGCTTTAATCATAACTCAGCTTCATACTTTAGTTCAAACTAGACTTGAGATTGGTATACTCTAGTTTGAAAATAGAACTAGATTTGAGACTTCAGTTACAACTTAACATTACACTTTAGTTTGAAACTAGAACTAGACTTGAGACCGGTATACTTTAGTTCGAAAAAAGAACTAGACTTGAGACTTCAGTTACAACTCAATATTACACTTTAGTTTGAAAATAGAAATTAGACATAAGAATTTAGTTACAACTCAACATTACAAGGCAATTCAAAATTCTCTTCATGGTGGATAATGTTACACGTGCTAATGCACTAGATCAATACATTTATATCATTTGCAATATTAGGAATATCATTTGTTTCTAGCTCATAGGAATTTTATATTCAACCTGAATTTTGCTAGATGCCTTGAATTTTTCTCATGGCTCACAAGGTTTGACTGGCCTCATAGAGGTTGTACGTTCCCCTTGACTTTTGCACTAGTCTGTCTATGCTCAAATAGGTTGTACGTTCCCCCTGACTTTTCCACTAGATTGTTTATGCTCATAGAGGTTGTACGTTCCCCCTGACTTTTGCATTAGAATCACATAGCATCTCCTTCATCCTAACTTTTGGTTTGACTCATAGAGGTTGTATGTTACCCCTAGATTTTATTAATACCTCACAAGACTGGTTGATTCTCCAAATCTCCCTAGCTAGTCTCAGGTTGGCCCATATGGCCTCTCATTGGAGAATGAGTATCGATGCTACCAAATTTAACACTCCCTCTCAGTGAGGGAGTCATTCTCAGTCACACCAAGATTTCCTCTCAGCTACACAAACTGTCTCGAGGTTAGAGTCTTGGTCAGGATATCAACTAACTTCTTGCTCGTGGCTATGTACTATAACTTTACAATTTTTCTCTGGACCAAGTCTCGTATGTAGTGGTACCTCATGTCAATATTTTTTGACCTGTCATGAAATACTGGGCTCTTTGTCAATTTTATGAAACTTTGATTATCACAGTGAACCACTGTTGTCTCGATCTTGTCACCAAACAACCCAAAAACCAATTTTATGAGCCATACTGCTTCCTTGCTAGCATCACTTGCTGCAATGTACTCAACCTCTACTGTAATCTATGAAATGGATCCCTTCTTTCAGCTTGACCAAGATATCATAGAGAATCCTAAACTAAAGCAGTATCCAGAAGTAGTCTTTATATCCACTGGTCTTCTTTCCTAGTCAAGATATACATACCCATGCAGAAATAAACCACCACTAGATGTATATCTCAGACCATAAGTAATGGTCCCTCTGAGATATCTCAAGATGTGCATTGTTGCCACCTAGTGTCTCTGTCTCAGTTCAGTCATGAAATTACTCATTGCAATCACTGCATAGCATATATCTAGCCTAGTGTGCATCATGTACATCAATGATCTAATCAACTTCCTATACATGGTGGGATCCACCAAATCTGAACTTGTATTAGAATCATGAAGCTTCCTCAGGTTGGTAATCATCGGAGTAGACATGGATTTTCAATCCATCATAACAAACCTCTTTATTACATCCACTATGTATTTTCCTTATTCCAGAAATATCTCGCTCTGTCTTTGCCACACTTCCAATCCTAGGAAGTAATGCATCAATCCTAAGTATTTCATCTCGAATTATGAGGTTAACTCCATATTACACTAGGATATTATCCCTTGATCTCTTGTTAGAAAGAGATAATCAACATACAGGATTAGTATAACAGGCTGGTTACGTCTTACCTTGAAGTACAAATTTGCATCAGCATCACTTTTCTGAAAGCCCAAACTTTTAATAAATTCATCAATCATGTCATACCAAACTATGGGATCCTGCTTAAGAACATACAAGGCCTTCCTTAGCTTGCATACATGAGTTTCTTTGTTATGCAGTACACAACCATCTGGTTGTTCCACAAAGACCTCATGTTCAATCTTTCCATTCAATAATTTTGTTTTTACATCCATCTGATGTAGCTTCCAACCAAGAAGAAGAGCTAAACCAATAATAGTTCAAATGCAGGTATACCTGGCTATAGGGGAAAAAGTCTCTTCGTAGTCGATTCCTTCTTTCTGAGTGAATCCTATGGCTACAAATATTGCTTTGAAATTTTCCACACATCCATCAACTGCATATTTGATCTTATAGATCCATTTGGAAAAAACCACTGATTTGTCTTTTGTCCTCGACACAATGTCCCAAACATTGTTCTTTATAATAGACCTGTATTCCTCAAGTGTGACATCCTTCCATACTTTTAATTTATCTTCTTCTTCAAATGAAGAAGGTTCTTCATCACTAATGTTTCTCATCAGTGAAACATAGCCTCCAAACCTATGAGGCCTCTTCCTTTCCCTAAAATTTCCTTTGGGAGAAACTATCATTTCTTCTTCCTGCACTATATCTTCAAGCCACCCTGGATTCCTTTTAGCTGGAGGTTATTCAAGAGTTATTTCTAACACTTCAACAGGTTCTAGGGGATCATTACTTGGCCCTTCACGAGGTCCCTCCCTCTGATCATCTGACTCTTCATTTTCAGAAGAGGGTGAAGCTAGTTGAACTACCTCGGATTCCTATTGAAGCTCTCTAGATTTATTAAATGCGGCTTCCTCATGGAAAATCACATATATTATTACCTCTATTTGACTCCAACTTGGTACATAAATCCTGTAAGACTTGGAGTTCTCATTGTATCCCACAAAAAATTCTTTCTTGTCTGAGGGTTCCATCTTTGTCCTCTTTTCCTTAGGGACATGAATATACATAGGACACCCAAATATCCTTATATTCCCTTATTTAGGTTTGATCCCTGAGAAGACCTCTTCAGGAGTCTTGTCCTTTAAGGTAGCATGTCAACACCTATTCTGAATATACACAGCAATGGAGGTAGCTTCTACTCATAAAGAATTTGGGAGATCCTGGTCAAACATCATTTCTTTCGCTGCCTGTTTTTCCTCTTAGCAACTCCATTTTTCTAATGGTTATATGGCATGGTCAACTGTCTCTTAATTTCGGTTGACTTGTAGAAATCCTCAAACTAGAGAGATTCAAACTCTCCTCCATTGTCTATTCTAAGGATTCTGATGTGTTTCCATGTCTGCTTTTCAATAAAGGATTTATACTCTTTGAATTTATCAAATGTGTCACTTTTAGCTTTAAGGAAATGTATCCAACATTTTCTTGATTAATCATCATTAAAAATGACGTAATACAAACAACCACTGAGTGAGGGAGATGACATGGGACCACATACATCAGAATGAACCGGATCTAAGATTCCCTGAGTTCTGTTGTCACTACTAGGAAATAATTTCTTTATATTTTTACCTAGCATACATCCCTCACAAATTTCACTTTTACTAAGAGAAATAGAGGGCATGCCACTTACCATGTTCTATAGATCTTGAAGAGCTTTGTAATGAATATGTCCAATTATTTTGTGCCACAACTTGTTGGAGCTAGTCGCATCATGAGCCAATGCCTGAACTGACTGTCCTGACACGACATATAGTCCTCCACTGCGAGTTCCAATGGGTTGTGATGTACTTAAGTGGCTACCTTTAGCCCATAGTAGTTCCTTCATGTCCTTGAATATCACCCAATAACCCTTGTCCTCAAGGGTTTCAATTGATAGTAGATTCTTCTCGAGCCCTGGAACATATAATACTTCATCAACATGAAGTCTAGCCCCATATTCCAATTTGAAGGAGATAGAGCCTACTCCCTCTATCTTGTAACATTTGTCATCCCCAAGCTCAACATGATCTACAAAATATTTTGTCTCGAAATTTGAGAAGATCTCCTTGTATCCTGTCATGTGCTTTGATGCACCACTGTATACTAACCAAGTTTTCAGCCCCATGAAAACTAAACTGGATAAGGAAAAAACCAAGTAATATTGTTTTCTATTTTCTTTCTTATTAGAAGGACTTTTATGATTTATTTTGGATTCATCATCCTCAACAGTTGAGGCATGATGTTTCTGTTTCCTTGGATATTTATTTCTAAATGAACGATCTTTAGTAAAATGACCCAACTTATTACAACTAAATCATTTAATCTTAGATGTATCAATATTCTTTCCTTTGAATGTACCTTTGATGTTTGGTTTCCTATGAGATCCTTTCTGGAAAGTGCCTTTCTTATTTCCCTTGAATATTTATGCTAAAGTTGAGTGCTCTTCTTTCATTGGCTTGCTCCTGGTAGCTGTGTGACTCCCCTCTTGGAGGCAATCATGTCATAAACTCTCAAACGTGTGTTGAATCTCTCTCCCACTTACACTGGATAAGAAGCTCTCCCATGAAAAAGGAAGACCGTAAAAAATGGCCTGCACTAAATCATCATCGTCAACTGTCACCCCTGTGACCCAAAGTTGATATCTGATCTGGGATATCCTAGAACAGAAATATGCCATTGATTCACCATTCTCAATATTTGAATACTTAAGATTGTGCTTAATTTTCCTCTTCTGACTTGGAGTTTGTTTCTCATACAGATTCACCAAGGTATCCATACAGTCCTTGGCAATCATTAATGAATTCATTATAGGAATTATACTGTCTTTGACTGAGTCAAAGATGATTCAATTGGCCTTTTCTTGACTCTTCCTAAAGGCCTCTCTTCTTGCATTATTCATGGGTTCCTCCACCACTCTGGTCACAAACTGCTCAAGATCATGCTCCTACAAGATATTTTTTATATGGAGCTTCCACACATTGAATTTGGCAGCTCCTTCAAGCCTATCCTCGGCCCTGAATGAAATGGAGGATGCCATGGGCCTCACATTGGAAACTTAATCAAACTCACTTGGATCTGTGTGTACCTGCTGCTGCAATTCAACACATTTAACACACCCTAAGCTATGATACCATGTCAAATTATGATCTTGATTTGTTATGCAGATTAATTATTTTATTTTCTTCAACACTTTGATTCCATCTTAATACACTTCAACAATACCAAATCATAATCGAATATCAATAACCATGTAGATGAGTAAGAATGCACATCAACAACACATATACCCTGGGGAAACCCTGTATAGGGAGAAAAACCCTAGAAAATGACATTCCTTTATTTCATTAATAATTTAATATCACTTACAAATATCCACCATGAATGTTCTTCTCTTAAAAAGCTTGCCAAGATGACTCTGACCTGACAAAGACCTAAAAGACCTTGCTGAAATACACCTCTGATATGTTGCCTCTATTTTTGATATACAACATTGATATGATACTTTGGTATGCTACCTATTTATCACTGGTATGTGCCTCTATTTCTTCACCCTTAACCTGCATCTCAAAATTGTGTTAAAGAGAGGGGTCAACCTCTGCTTATATAGGTTGAAAACGAGAAGAGGAGAGGCTCAAAATAGTAACTTGTTTGCATGCTTTAATAATAACTCAACTTCATATTTTAGTTCGAACTAGACTTGATACTGGTATACTCTAGTTCAAAAATAGAACTATACTTGAGACTTTAGTTACATCTCAACATTACAATTTAGTTCGAAAATAGAACTAGAATTGAGACTGGTATACTTTAGTTCGAAAATAGAACTAGACTTGAGACTTCAGTTACAACTCAAAATTACACTTTAGTTCGAAAATAGAACTTAGACTTAAGACTTTAGTTACAACTCAACATTACAAGGCAATTCAAAATTATCTTCATGGTGGATAATGTTACACGTGCCAACACACTAGATCAATACATTTATATCATTTTCAATATTAGGAATATCGTTTGTTTCTAGCTCATAGGAATTTTATATTCAACCTAATTTTTGCTAGATTCCTTGAATTTTTCTCATGGCTCACAAGGTTTGACAAAGCTCACAGAGGTTGTACATTTCCCCTGACTTTTTCACTAGTTTTTCTATGCTCACAGAGGTTGTACGTTCCCCTTGACTTTTGCACTAGAATTTCTATGCTCACAGAGGTTGTACGTTTCCCCTGACTTTTGCATTAGACTCACATAGCATCTTGGTCATCCTGACTTTTGGTTTTATGCACAGAGGTTTTATGTTCCCCTTGGATTTTTTCAATACCTCACAAGACTGGTTGATTCTCCAAATCTCCCTGGCTATCTTGAGGGTGGTCCATATGGCCTTCCATTGGAGAGTAATTGTCGATGCTGCCAAATTTAACATTGGGTGGTTGAGGATGTTACCAATTGGTATTAGATCTTAGTAAGAGTGTGCTATGGAGTAGCATGGCCTGACCTAGATGGTTGGGGATGTTACAACAAATGTGTGAATGAGTAGGCCAAATTCAGAAATGCAAAGTAGTGACATTTTGAGCTATAACAAGGTTGTGATGTTGCATTTTTGGATTATATTATGGGAATGATTATATGAGGTTCTCTGGGGCATGCAGGATAAACATGAATATGGTTTGAAGCTATGTCTTGGGTATGAAGAAAATAGAGGTGTTGGAGCATGAAAGTTAAGGGTATGATGAAAATATGAAATACATGAAGTATGGAGCATGTAGGTGAAGTCAGAATATCTCTAGGTATGAATATCATAAGTTGGTGCCTACAAAGGTCTTTCTAAGTTGGTTCTTAGCTAAGGATATTGGTTTTTCTAGTAGGTTGGTTCTTACAAAATATATTTCTTAGTTGGTGTTCATCTAAGGAGATTGGTGTCTCCAGTAGGTTGGTGCCTACATAATATTTTTTTGAGTTGGTTCTCATCTATGGATATTGGGTTCTCTAGTATATTGGTGCATACAAGCTTTGTAACAATATGTTATTTCCTACATACATTTACAAAGATAAGTTTTTGTGGTTTTCTCTCGCAGGGGCTTCGAGGTTAAATTCAGTGTATAGTGATTTGAGTTTACATGCATTATTTTTTTAAAGTTAATGAATAATTTATGATTTCACATTTAAATTAAAAGGTACCTTATACTGATTCACTCCCCCCTCTCAGTATAATCATAATTTCAACAATTGGTTTCATATTAGGTTCCTTCAAAGAGGATTTAACCATTAGAAGGAATATCTTGATCACATATAAATTGTAAAAAAGGCATCCCTACAAGAAGTTATCCTTTATTCGATGGAAAAAATATTCATCATGGAGTATAACAATGAAGAAATATTTGATGGCCCTTGAGTTTTCTATATGGGAATCAGTCACAACAAGTTATACAAATGAATATAGGAAGGAGTCAAGTGAACACAATGTAAAAGAAGCATATGTCATCTTGAGTTGCCTATAATATTCTGAGACTGTCAAGGTAATGCAATGTACATCAACTAAAAATATTTGAGAAAGGATAAAAACCATTTATGAAGATTTATTCAGTAAATGTTCCAACTGTGAATCAGAGACAAAAAACACACAATTTATGAGAAAGATAAAAGGATTACTTGGAAAATAAAAAGGTAACTACCCTTCAAATGCTTTAATTGTGGTAGAATAGGACATTTTTGTACTAAGAGTCCTTATGTAGAAAGGGAAGATAGTGATGATGAATAAGAGTTTCTCTACATAACCATGGAAACAAAGCCTCATGAATGAAGAAAATAAAGAAAATAAAAACTAAAAGTTAGATTCAGAAGAACAAGATATTTAAGAAGAAATTTTTAGTGCCTTAGAAGAAATAGATGAGATTAGAAAAAAACTATAAAGAAGAAGGATAAATTGCAGAAACACAAAAATAAGGATCATGATCTTGAAGAAATATAGAAGATAATTATCATCACGAAGAGTCAGGTCAAAGAGAAAGAAGAAACCCATGAGAAGTTAGAGTCTAAATTTTTCTCATTAAAGGAGAAATTGAATAATTCAAAAGTTCAGTTGAAGTTTGAAAAGAGAACTTAAACTTTAAAATAGATTCTCAGTTGCCAAAGGTCACCATTCATCAAGACTAGTATTGGCTACGATGAGAATCAAAATACCTTTTAAGAAAAACCTAATATCTATGTTAACATTTTCAAAGGATTCATCAACAATGAAAGAAACAAGATGAAAGGAAATGATGACCAATAGGAACGCGATTTTTTTCACAAAAATAATTAGAATGAGTTCATAAGAGTTGTTCCACCAAGAAGGCCTTTCACAACTCAATATCAAAATCTCTTTCTTCGCTATTGTTTTTATTGCAATAATTTTGGTCATAAAGCACTAAATTGTAGAGCTTATGCAATACGTGATCATGTGAGAGATAAAATAGAGGTTCTTATAATACCTCAAACAATGATTATGTGAGAAACAAAACCATAAGTTCTCATTGGTTTGTTGATTGAAACTACAATTCATTTTCTCCCATACTTGATTACAATATTGAATGTTATAAGTGCAATAACTATGGGCACATAACACGTGGTTCTAGAAGCAACACAATAAGGTCTCCTAAAAAAATAGGGAAGAATTTTTTCTTACCAGGCATAGAGAAAAATACACAAAGGTGTGGAAAAGGAAGCAAGAAGAACCAAATAAGGAAGAATGTGGACTTGAAATTGACAAATGAAGCCAATGGTTCATTGATAGTGGATATTCAAAACATATGAAAAGGACCAAAAAAACAATTCTCACCCTAAAATAATAAAAAGAAGGAAGTGATAGCTTTGGAGATGATGCTTCTACAAGGATAGTTGGAAAAAGTACCGTTAATATTGATAATGGAAGGACTAAAATACAAAATTTCTTGTATTCTAAAAGTTAAAATAAAATATTCTAAGTGCCAGTCTAATATGTGATTGATCCAAATTATTTTGAGAATGACATGAAGGAAGAAATATAAGTTAGATATAACAAGTAAATACATAGACATATTGCAAGGAACACAGTAATATAATAAAACTTAGATTCTATTAATGATTATATGGAATACAAAAGAATGTAAAATGCGAAGCACACAAGGAAGCTAGAATGGTGCTACTTTATCTCTGAAGAGATATGTGTCAGCTATGCTCATTTGTCAGAAGATGATTACAATGAGGCTCCAAAATCCATTTCTTTAACACAAAGTATACATGATAAAACACTAAACATCCAAATCCCTAAGCCCGAAAGATGAAATTCCAAAAGGTTTGTGGGCCTCGATGGGGGTAGTTAATACATCAACTTCTCTAAGGCGTAACTTTTGCATACAATATAATTTGGGGAACTTGATACCTCGTCAGAAAATACAAGGATTATACATTTCCTAAGATCCCAATACATCCCAACAAGGATCTATTGGGTACTACCACATCAAGAAAACATAGTTTAGGGCCTCAAAACAACCCTGGAAGTTTGGACCCGAAAAAACTGTAAAAAAACTTCCAAGATGGAAATTGTAATTTGAGCTAGTGCAATAGGTGGGAAGCCACCGATGTCCACCTAGATAAATCCTCCCAGGTAAAATCATGATTATGGGTAACACTTTCGTGACAATCGGGTCTCAAAAATTCCTAGCGGCAATTTTTTGGCCGAAAAAATGTTGCTAGGAATGTTTTCGGTTGAAACCTTTTTCGACGAAAAATTTGCATGTCAAATTTAACAACGCCCTCGAAATTCATGTACAATGTTTTTCGGATGAATTATTTTCCTATGGTAAGCATATTTTGGTCGAAATAATTTCGGCCGAAACATTTATTTTTAATGGATTCCGTTAAAAACTATGTTTCGGCTGAAAGAATATTTCGGCCGAAAACTTGAAAATGGGACTGTTTGTAGGAAAATACAAATTATCTCCATCTTACTTCATCTTTGGAGGTAGAAGACTCCTACAAATACTCATAATTTAGTTTTAGAATTGATACCAACATTTTTAAAATTGAATCTACTTTCATTGGGTATAATTTGTTTTTATTTTCATTATTTTTATCTAATTTTATTTAATTTTATAAAAAAATCACTGCATAATATTTTTAGGTGAGATTTTGATTCGGTGAAATGATAAATCCATATCTCTGAAAATACACAGTGGAAAATTATGGAAAATTTATATTCAGAATCCTTAAACTTTTCTCTTCAAAAGGGTATTTTTAGATTTTACTTTTAAGTAAAAATTAAGATAGATACACGGTGGAGGAAAACATGTGTTTAGAATCTGTAACTTTTTCATAATGGTCAACTTAAAAAAATTCTAGAAATTATAATATCCATCTGTTAGATTCAAAACTATAGTCATCACAAAATAGATTCTCTGTAGATTGTTGCAATATATTTCATTTGTCAAAAACAAAAGTTTATTAATGGATACATTGTTGTGGGAAAAAAAAACTCATTAACTTTCCCTTCATTTTTAAGGAACATACTGTCAAACAATTGCCAAATTGAAATATCAAATCTCAATAAAAAACATTTGGAAAATAGTCAGTAGAAAGCTAACAAAAATTATTCATAATTTTTGTTTTTACAGTAAAGTAAAATTCTAAATAAAAAAAAAACTTTCGTTTACCGGAAGTTGAAGAACCTGTTAAAATTTAAACAAAATTATTATAAAACAAGAAAAACTATTACCCATCTTCATGATTTGACCCTCCCCCCTTAGGAATAAATGGTATCCATTACATTAAGTTACTCCATCATATAGGGAAACTTCTGTTGAATCTAACTCGTAGTGATCCAGTTGCCCTGATGAAGAAATTTCCCTACTTTGATGACTCGATAAAGTTGGATGTTCTGCTGGTGGGTGCCCTTCATCTTGGTGTCCATGATCCAATCCATTGTCTCCTTTTGAATGAATTCATTATTGATTTATACAAGGGCCAAGTGTTCGACCACATATGAAGTGTCCAGGAGAGGTGTGTTACACATCAAAATTACTCACTTCATTGATGACCCATTTTCTTCATTACTAGTGTCTCAAGTGTCGCTTTTTAGCCATAAGTGTCGCAGACATCATACAGTCATATTGCCCATGTCGTGTCTTGGATGACATCACAAGGACACTTGAGACACCCTAAAAGACTAGTTTAAGAAGGACAAAACATATGATGAGGAGTACAAATAATTTTCCATGGAAAAAACCACTTAAAAATGATTTTTGAAGGGCAATGCTCCCCTATCCACTATCAGGGAGTGCCAACGCTCCCTACCCCTCTATGGGAGAGCGTTGCAACATTTAGGACACCATTCTGGGGGAGCGTTGGAATGTTTTGAAGATATTTTGGGCAACACTCCCCTGCCCACTGTCAGGGAGTGCCAGCGATTTGTACCCTCCTTTGGAGGAGCATTGCAATGCTCTGTGCACCCTTTTGGGGTGCGCTGACCTGTTTGAGCAAATTTGGGGTTGTTGAGGAAAATCAGGGAAAAATCCCCTTCATCTTGGAAATATGTTGGATTTGAATCTGAGGTCAAGGCTGGATATTAGGGAGGATCCACAACTGAAGGATAAAGATCCTCAACCTATCCCAAGAATCTCTAAGGTGGTTGGGTCTCTCCAAGATTATATAAGGAGGCCTTCTCATGGTAAAATAAGATGGAAGTTTAGAGGCATCAAACTTATGATCTCATAAGGGAGATTTATCAATGAAAGTTATATTCATTCTGATCGTGGAACTTTTGAGCAAGGGTCTGGACAAAGAGAGCTTGGGGAAGCTTCTACATCTACATCTATGGTTGTAAGAACTTTGCTTTGTTTTCATTAATATAAATATGTGCTTGGCCGATTTCCTTTAATTTTGTGTATGTTTCATAAACTTGTTTTTTTTTATAGATCTATTATGAAGCTAATCATGGTAGAGTAGGAAGTATGTTTCGTTGTTGTTTCTCATTGGATTGCAAGACCTTCTGAAGAACCTGGAGATCAAGATCAGCCTTGATCGAGCAAGGAAAAATGTTGGTAAAGGTATTTACCTTTCTTTATTATTCTTCCTTGAATAGTTTGTCCTCATGAAAAGGAATGTCAGTGTCCACATTAGCACCTTTCTGTCTTGGTTATAGGTGTCTAGTATCCAAGAGGGAATCCACTTGTTCGCAGGGGGATTCTCCTGTAACAGAAATTGTCGACTCCACTGGGGAAGGACTCCTATTTTTATTTCCTTGGTTTGTCCCTACCCTTTTACCACCTTTCACATCACTTTTCTTGGTTTTGCATCATCCATTAGCCTTCTCCTACCTTCACTAACATTTTCACCATTTTTTATGCATTTTGGGTGAATATTTTGCAAATTTTTGACTATTTTTGAATTTTTGGGTGGCTTGACGCCACCCTGTAGGCCATACTAGAGCGAAAAAACTCCCCTATAGTGTATTATGGTGCATTGAAACACTCTGTTTACCCTTCTAGGGGAGTGCTAGTCTCTTTTGGAGAGTTTTTTCCTTCTTTTGCTCAGTCTTTTGCAGCCTGTTTTGCAGAGATCTTTACTCAGAGTCCGTGGTTGGTTTGTGAAGTTGTTTGGATTTGATTTTCATGGTGTTTGATTCTTTTTTATTCTTGTATCTCCCTATTGTCTTGATTGGATCTTGAAACCTTTTTCAGAAATGTGAAATTGCCTTTTCTAGCTGCTTTTTTGATAGGACAGGTTTGAGAGATTTCTCTTTCTCCCTATCATTTCTTGGATTCTTCTCTACATTTTATTGTATTCCTTGAGTGATTTATTGGTTGTAGAATACTTGAAGGTTTTAATTCTTTTTAGAACAATTTTCTACTTGTTTTCTTTCATACCTCACTGCCTTGAGTGCATGCTTTGTTTGTAGCCCTTTTGCTTCGTGTCTTTTGCATATGCATAGGACTCTTTCTCCTGATTGAAAGTAGTGGAGCATTGAAGGTTTTGTATTCAATTTATGTATACATCATAATAAAAAAAAGAAGATAAATGCATTCTTTCTTTTGGGTAGTGAAACTAGCTCGCATTTGAATTAGTGGAATTGCATGTTTTTTTGGCATTTTGGGACATTGTGCATCTAGAATGATGAATTATTTCTCCTTATCGTAGCATAGATTTCATTGAAATGAAAAGATTGCATCTTAATATCTTTGAATAAATTTAAATTCAGTCAAAACACCATATTGTCCATGCCATTTTCCTTTTGAGTAACAACGACTTTAAAAATAAAGTGCTAAACTAAAAATTGATTAAACATCTTGATATTTTCTGGTAGCAAAACTACATCAGATTTGTTGTAGGGATTTGGAATAGGTATGAAAGATAACTTTCCAAAGCTACAAACAAACATATAATCTTTTGTTAGGGAGTGGTGAAATACAAATGCTACATTGTTTCCTCGAAATCCCTTCTCACATAAGGGTCAAACCTGAGGTCGCATTAAGATTGGCAGAGTTACTCACCCTGCTTTGTTGGTATTGGTGTAGAGATTGTGCGTATTATGGGGGTCTCTTGAAGGTATACCCAAAATGATGAGTGGAATCCTTTCAAGTTTATTTCAGGCTATATACCTTGCCCTTGCACGTGGATCAAACTATCGACTGTTTCCCTAGGCATCACTGTTGTAGTTGGTAACCTGAGTGGTCTATATCTTTAGGGTATTTACACAAGGTGACTGTGGAGGGGCAAGTCTTCATGGTACCTGGAATCGATTTTGGCCAAACTCACTTGGGCTCTTTGGAGGGTATATCCATGATTATGTATGGGAGCTTGCACCAGGGTGTAAGTCCATTAAGAAGGATGTCAATGTAATTTTTCCACCCTATTTGTCTCATCCCCTTCTTACTTTTTTCCCGCGAAGTTGGATTTCATCCCCAACTAGTGTGCTCATTGTGAGAAGGTTTTGTTTGATTGTTTTCTTACTAGATTTTTAGCGTTTGTTGTTTGTTCTCCCTAGTAGAATCTAGGTTGGATCTTTATTTCTTATGGCGTCAGTTCCCAGAATGACCAATGAAGGAATTCCTTTTCCAAGGGAAACCTCTTTTTTTCCTTCTTATAGAAACATTGGTCCTCCTTACATCGCTACTTTCCAAGTCTCACAATTGGGTTACCAGTATGGTTGTTTTCCACTCCAGTGATCTCGAATGCAGGTGCTTCAGATGTAATCACACCACCCACACATCAACCTCATGTCTACCTTTCTCCTTCTTCTCCCATCAAGTTTCCTTCCATTTCTCCTTCTTCACCTAATGAAAGCTCTAAAGTGAGTAGCCAGGTTGATACCCAAGATCTACTAAATATGCTTCAAATTTTCCTCCCAGGTTTTGCTAAATATGAGGATGTCATCAAGATATACGATCACAAAGGAGTTTTTGAATGTCCACAATATATCATCCATCATCCGCATGAATGTTTTTGGGGAATTAGTCAAGCCGAAAGGCATGACCAACCACTCCAAGATACCTTATTTAGTGTTGAAGGCTATCTTCCAAACATCATCTTACTCAATCAAATCTTGGTAGTATCCTTAGTTTATATCAATCTTAATTAAAAACTTGGCTCCCTTGAGTTGATCGAGAATGCCATCAATTTTGGGGATTGGGTACCAGTTATTTACTATGATATTGTTTTTCACTCTATAATCAATGCAAATTTAGCATGTCCCGTCATTATTTTGTACCAGAACAATTGGGATCCTGCAAGGTGAGTAGCTTTGTCTGATTTGGCCGTTCCGAATTAGCTCTTAGATCTAGTTTTTTATTTCTTCATTCTCCATAAAAGAATGATTGTTAGGAAGATAAGCACTCAGTGACAAATCAATTGAGTGCTTTACTTGATAGTGAAATGACACTCCATTAAGTGAGGAAAATATGAATTTTTACTCCTCTACTATATTTTCCACCTACTACTATTGTGTAGAACTAACCCATGCAGAGGTTTTGGAAATTGTACTGACCTTCCATTCACCTTCCAACTAAGCTATAAAGAGGAAAAATATTTACGTCTGACAGACAACCTTTCTGCACTACTTCGTGAATATCAAAGAGACTGCAGTAGCTGGGGCTGCCTTCGATACACTATAGAGTTGATATCCCAAAGTAATAATGACACTATCGGGCCTATATTCATAAACAAAATGACTTTTCCACATATATGGTTGTCCTAAAAAGAAATAAAAAAATTCAAAGGGGAAACATGACATATTATATCATATTTAAAGGGTTTGATGTCGTAGTGGAGACACCATTGTTGTCTAATACGAATGGCTCATCCTTGGACGAGAAAACCAATTTTATATGGATAAAGATGCGACATAATTGTCAGGTTCAATATCTTGACTACCTCTATTGAGATTAGGTTCCTTTTTCTACCGCTGTCAAGAATTAAACGGAGTGGGGTTCTCTTCACCTAAATATATGAGTGGAAAAGGAACTCCCCTTATTTAGGCTCCTATGGTTCCTCTAGATGTACTTTTGTGGTAGCTATGGTGACACTGGGTTCTATGTCAATGATCTATTTTCCATTTTCCATTTTTTAATCAAATTCTTAGTCATAATCCTACCCCAAGTCTTTCGTCTCAACCAAAAATGAATGTTTGGCAAGACATTCATCGATATTGTGCCAAGGGATTTTTTGTAACTCACACCACTTTCTAATGTCCTTTCATTTCCCATTACCCTTCTTTGCTCATGGATTTGACTGGTTGTCTTGGGATTGTCCATCTTGCCTGATCCTTTTCCCTGGGAGATATGGCCACCCTTACCAGGATTCTGATGTGATGGGTTTGCAGAACCGAAATATCACTTATTTTTTTTCTTAAACTTCTTCTCAACCTTGAAAACATATCAGTAAGAGAATCCTACTGAGGATATTTCCAAGAACTCCATATTTTTTTGGATGTACTTGTGTAGGTCACTACAGTACTTCAAAACCATGTGCCACTCGGATTATTTAATGCCAATATTTTTGCACAAGGTATGGAATATGTTGGTGTACTTCACCACCATCTGGCTCTCTATTAACTCAAAATTTTCATCTCGTTTATTGGTCATCATAGTTTCCAACATGGTAGTATTACTCCTCGAGGGAATCAACAAAAGCCTCCCAAGTCAGTCCTGGCCCAAAAATTGCAGACTCATCTTTGGCATGTTTCTCACAGTAAGTCTCCCAATAATCTATGATATGGGGAAGGAACTTAAGGAGCACAAAGTTGATTTTATCACTGTTGGGAAAATTATTGACAAAGAAATAAACCTCTAGAAGACTTTACCATTTTTACAAAGTGTTGGTGTCTATCCGGCCTTCAAATAAAGGAATATCAAAGCTAAATTGTACCTTAAAGTTAATCACACATCCAAATTGACCGTTGGATGATGGTTCCTCCATTGTTGTCGGCAACCATCGAAGGATCTGGGAGAAATTATACATCATCTCATTCCTTGATCGCATGGGGGCTTCCTCGAGAAACACTTTTATAGGATCTCCTACTCCATCATCCCTGTTTTCTTCCACGATGGGAGAGTTATTGGGTGGGAGAGAGTGGTTTTCCTTAAGAGAAATAAGCTCAGTACCCAACTCTATCTACCCTGACCTCGTCGAGGAAATGTACTAAGAATGACAAGGGGAAGACTATTGTGATGCTTTTGATCCAAATTATTTTTAGAATGACATGAAGGAATAAATATGATAGAGATATATCAAGGAAATAGGTAGAGATATTTCAAGGAACAAAGTAATATATTAAAAATCATATTCCATTCACGACTTTCTAGAATACAAAACACTGTAAAATGAAAAGCACAAAAGCTAGCTAGAATGGTGGTAGCTAATATTTGAAGAGAGATGTGTCATATATGCTCATTCTCCAAAAGATGATTACAACGAGGTTCCAAAATCCTTTTTTTTAACATAAATAATAAATTAAAACACCTTATACATCCAAAACCATAACTCTGAAAGATGAAAACCCAAAAGGTGTGTGGGCCTCGATGGGGGTAGTTGAGACATCAACTTCCCTAGGGCGTAAAGTTTTCATTCGATCTCCATTTGGGGTGATTGATACCTCATTGGAAATTTCTAGGCAATTAGTACACATTACGAACAACCAAATACATCTGAACATCAATCTATTGTGTGTTGCAAGGCCAAAAAAACGTCATTTAAGGCCTCAAAACAAACCTAGAAGTTTGGGACCCAAAAAACTGTATAAAAAATGCCAATATGGAAATTGTGATTTGATCCAGTGGAATAGGTGGGTGGCCATGTATTTCCACCTATATCAATGATCAAGGTTACAACCTTACATTTTATTCCAAAGGATATGAGATAAGGAAAGTAGGTTCATGAATATTAGTGGAAAATGAAAATAGAACCTCGAGTAATGTATACATTCTCGATGAGGTCAAAGTAGAAAAATGTTGATGGGAGTAATATATCTCTCATCTGATCAGTAAAGGGAAGCACAAGCTTAGTGGGGGCAACACTTTTCCATTGATGTCAAAGGGGGAGAAGTTGCAAACAAAGGAAGAATTGCAGACATAAGGAACGTTGCAGATAAGGGGGATATCCGATTTGACTAAGGGTTTCCATCATAGGAAAAGATAGACATTGTTGGAAATATTATTTTCGTTGATTTAAAAAATAGGGGGAGACTATATATGTCCAAGATAAAGTTTACAAGATGGAGATTGTTGTAAATATTGTTTTTTTTTTATGCTCAGTTTGAATACCCTATATTTGAAGGAACTTTTACTCTAATGGGACAATGTATTATATGGTTGAAATGATTATTACAATACCTTTCCAATGGTATATGGAAATCCCTATATCTCCTTAGGAATGAGGAGATATCATTTTTTCTGTCAAACAACCCAACCAAAAAGTTCAGGTCATCCCAACCAATCTTTATAGGTCGACCCTAAAAGTGAGCACATAAACACTCTAAATACAAGATATATGTGTGAATTTTAAGAGAATCCAATTAATAAGTCCAAGTATGAGGTGCACAAAAGAGATATGAGGTGCACAGGAGGAATGTGAGGTGCACAAGAGATGTTGTAAAGAATTCTCTGGGTCTAAAGGTGTGGACAAGGAGTTTCCTTAGAGTTGTAAGGGTGCACTATAAATGAATAATATATATGATGATAAAAATGAGCTATTTGGAGGTTGTGATGTTGTAGTATGGGATTATGTTCTAGGAATTATACTACAAGGCTCGCTAGGGCATGAAGGATAAATTTGACTAGGATTTGAATCTATGTTTGGGGTATGAAACAAAGAGAGGAGATGGAGCATGAAAATTAAGGGTATGATGATGCTATGAAATAAATTAAGTATGAATCATGTAGGTGAATTCATAATCACTTTGTGTATGGATATATTAGGTTGGTGTTTATACAGGTTTTACTGGTTTGGTGCTCAACTAAGGATATTGGTGTCTAGTAGGTTGGTGCCTACACAATATGTTGTTGTGTTGGTACTCAACTGAGGAGATTGTTGTCTCCAGTAGGCTAGTTCCTACATAATATCTTGTTGAGTTGGTTGTCAACTAAGGATATTATTTTCTCTAGTAGGTTGGTTCCTACAATCTTTGTAACTATAGATTTGTGACTACTGACATTTATAAAGATAATTTTTTGTAGTTTTCTCTGGAAAGGGTTTCCAAGTTAAAATCTATGTATCATGATTTGAGTTTACATGCATTTACTATTTTAAAGTTAATGAATGAATGATGAATTATCAATTAAAGTAAAAGGTATCTTATATTTATTCACCCCCCCTCTCAGTATAAGAATAAGTTCAACAATATACACCGATTTAGATGAGGCATGGAGGAACCTAAAAAAACATGAATATCCAATGGGAAATATGTGAAACCATATATTCCAATTTGTGAAGATCTCGATGGATAAAAAAGGGGAAATAATTTTCACATGCCCAACCTCATAAGGACAAAATTTTTCATTAATTTTTTCATGTAAAAGTAGTTTTTTATTTTTACTAAAAAAAAAACCTTCAAGAAACAATAAATGGTTTCAAGAATAGAGAGGTGGTAAGTGGTTTCCAGAAATTGTTTCACATACAATGGAATATTTAAATGAGAAATAAGGCACACTTTACGGGGGTCAACATAATGATAATTGAAGAGTATCTTGTTCTAAGGCTTGCAAGATCAATGCAGCTCAAGACATAGGACAAATTATGAGTAACAAATAGCAGGCCTAGAAAGATTCATGTACCATTTTTTTATCAGTATGTAACACATTCCATGTATTATCCTCTATTGTAGTATACTTGTTGTGAAGCCCTCTCTCCCCTTTTGACAAATGTATTTTGATTTTCTATCAATCAAAGATCCAAACAACAGATTGACACCATATTCATTGTAAATGTGTAGTGTATTTCATGGGATTGGAATTGATTTCATGTTTTATGACAACTTTCCTTCCATTTTTTTTAATATAATTGAATGTATGAAAAAATATTTTGATATCATTTCAATGTATCGAACATTGATCTTTTTTAAGTGTATTCTTATCACAAACTTATATCTGTTGTGTTAAACTGTTGAATTCTAATTTGCTCAACGAATTTTCTTGTTTAAAGGAATGAAAGATTTATTCATATAAATAACTTGTACATTTCATTTTGTTTCCTTTTCAAATTCATCCATTCATCAATTTTGAAACCTTAAATATATGATACATAATGGGAAAGTGCCTCTTAGGCTAAGAGTCTTCTAATCATCATACATGGAATATTTTTGTTGTCACACTTACTTATACTGAGAGGGGGGGTGAATCAATATGCGACTTCTTTTAATTTTATTTACTGTACTGAAATTACATTTAATTACTTTACCAACCATAAGAAATAAATAACAAATATATACAAACATATAGCACACATTACACAAAGATTTAATTTGGAAATGAAAATGGGAGAAAACCATTGAAAACTTTTGTTGAAATATATACACAGGAAACAACCTCCTATAAACACCAATATGTTACAATGTTTATAGACACCAACCTGAAAGAGACACCAATCCCTTCACATGAGCATAAACTCAACAATACCTGTAGGAACCAACCTACTATTACAATATTTGCAGACAACAACTTATTGGAGACACCAATTCCCATAACTGAGCACCAACTCAACAACACTTGTAGGCACTAAACTATTTAAATATTTTATTTCGAGAACTACTTTTTCATTGTTGTAATTACCATAAAAATATCCACCTGTTCACCATTAGTGAGACTTCTAATATTATGAATGTGACCTCGTACCTTCCTGCAACGATTAGAAAATTACATTCTTCTCTCTTTCATTCTATGGAACCTGAGAACCATATAGCCTCAACTTCAAACCTTTCACACACTCTAGAATGTACTAGGGAATCATTATTATAGGCCTCATCATAGGGAAATTTCTAGGTCATCCCTGAGTCAAACGCCAAGATGATTTTACAGATGGTAGTATTCTTACACCAAGCCCATAAGCCCAAGTATTTGTCTTTATCCAAAACATCGTGCTCACAGGGTTCAATCCAAATACCTTGAATCATATTTAAACGAGAATGCAAAAAATCCTTTGAAATTAGTCCCAGTTTCCTCCTATTGCACATGATTTGTTCACTGGTCAGAGTAAAAAAATTAATGATAAAAAACCATCATATCATCCTTGGAGTCCATATCAACCGTCAATCTACAAGGTCGATTGGTATAGTTCTCCATACCACCGGGCCATCAGCTCATAGGGCCCCTATTCCTTTAAGTTTGGTTTGATATTCCAATATGGAATCCCAATAACCAATATATCGATATGGTATGACATTCAAATGTCTTGGTTCCTTCTATATTAGTTTTTGATCTCTATGATCAATAATAAGGATTCAATTGTGATTCAATTTACAATTATTCACTAGAACATAGGCCCACTAACCCACCAGGGTATCAACCAATCGTGCTTTCACACATTCACTCCAGTCTGATATCTATTATACCAATACATGATATACTGGCTAGATGACTAGAACTAACGGGTTACCGACCCACTGGTCCACCAGGGTATCAACCCACTGCGATATCGGTTGACCATGATTTCACTCTAGTTTAGTTACACGATATCCGATATTGGAGTATTGTGTATCAGGATATTGTGATATCTTGATTAATACACAACACTTTATATATATTTCCTAGGCCTAATATCTGATATGCCCAAGGTTTTGCTCATTCATTCTTAGCCATTTATCTTTGATGAATAATAATAAATATTTAAACAACACAAGAATAAAAGTTGACCCTTTTCATAGAGTTTCATAACTCACCCGTTCACATTCAAACTACATAACGATGCATTTTAATTATAAATCCATTGAAAAAAAAATTCACTATGAATGTCGATTATACCAATATTATCTTTTACCTCGATCTGATTAATGTATGCTACAACACTTGAAAATTTTAGGTTGGACTCACATCTTAAACATGTGGTACCTCAAATTCATAGTTTTCCTTCCGAAATTATGATTGGGATGCCTCCATCTAGTTTCCACTTACAACCACTGAAGTCTTTTCTAGACAACCAAGAGTTGTGTCTTTTGTCTATTGGTCGTTAACTACATAGCTGAGTTATCCTTCTATGCTTATAGTTGTATGAATATTCTTTCTATCATTTGTTAGTAACAATGGAACTACAAGATCATCTTTCGTGACCATGTCCATGTCCATATATGAAAATGAAAAAAATGTTGAAGACCCTCATGAGGAAAACTTTTCATATTTTTCACAACATCTCACTTTTCAGGGATACTGGCTTTGGCATTCTCCCTCTATCTTTGACATCAATGACAATAATATTTTGAAAAATATCCCCATTTTTCATTGATACCAACCCTTAGTCAATTCTGATAGTCCCCCAATATGCTGCAACTATATATCTCATAAAGTGTTTTTTTTCTTTCTCCAAGTCTCCCCCTTACTCTTTACTCTCCCCCTTTGACATAAATGGAAAATGTATTTTCTCCCCCTTACTCTTTACTCCTTTCTCTCTGTATCTACAACCAACAAATTTCTTTATGTAGCTCTCCCTAAGCTTGTTCTTTCTTTGAAACTCTTTAGTGGTTGGATGACATCGGTACCACTCACAGTTTCTTTCTAAGATACTCAAATGTTTCTCTAGGAAGATATTTTGTAAAGATATCAACTATCTATTCCTTTGTAACAATGTATTTTAGCTTGAAATTTTGTTTTGTGACTTTCTCTCTTAGTAAATGGTATTTGATTGAGATATGCTTTGTCTTCAAATGCATAACATGATTCTTTGAAATATATTTTTCACTAGTATTGTTACATAATATTGATATCGGTTGATTATACTCTATCTTAATGTCCTTCAACATTTGTTTCATCCAGATAAATTATTTACAACATGTTGTTGCTGCAATGTATTCTAATTCTATTGTGGATAGATAAATTTCTGATTGTGTCTTGCTTAACCAAGATACTAGACTATTTCCCAGAAAAAATGCTCCACCACTGGTGCTTTTTTTTTCATCTACACCACCATCCCAATCTGAATTTGTATATGTTATTAGACTGAATTCCTTACTTCTTGAATACCACAATCCAAAGTCCACAATTCCTTTAAAATATATGAATATTATTTTTACTTCTTGGAGATGTGTCTCCTTTGGTACAGATTGAAATCTTGCAACAATCCTACTGCTTTCATCATGTCTAGCCTTGATGTTAGCACATATAGTAGGATTCCAATCTTTGACCTGTACAATGTTTGATTTCCTTATGGAGATTCATCATCTTTTCTTAACTTGCATCCTGTGATCATGGGTGTACTGATAGTTGCACAGTCTTCCATGAAAAATTTCTTTGACATCTCCTTGATATATTTTTTCTAAGAAATAAATATGCCTTTGTTGGATTGAGAAATATGCAACCCTAGAAAGAATGAAAATTATCCAAAAATGGAAATTTCAAATTATTTTTTCATTTCGTCTGCAAACTTTTGGCTCATTATATTAGCATTACGTCCAAAAATGATATCATCTGCATCAACCACAATGATTAAAATATCCTCATTGTCTATTTTGATGTAAATATTACTATTTGCAGCTCCTCTTTTGAAACCTTGTTGTTGTAGGTATTTGTTAAGTCCTGAATACCAAGTTCTAGGAGCTTTCTTTAGTCCATAGAGTGCTTTCTTCAGTCCACATGCATAATATTTGTTTTCTGACAATGGATATCCTTCTGGTTGTTCAATATATACTTCTTCTTCTAAATTTCCATTTCGAAAGGATGACTTGACATCCATTTGATAGATTTTGAAGTTTTTGAAACATGCAAGTGCCAAAAACATTATGATTTCTTATAATATTGAAACTGGAGGAAAGGTTTCTTCAAAGTGATTACCCTAAAATTGACCATACCCTTTACATATTAATCTTGCTTTATTTCTTACTATTTGTCCATTTTCATTTAACTTATATTTTAATACACATTTTGTACCAAACACATTTTTGTCTTTAGTTCTTGGGACAAGTTCCCATGTTTGATTTTTTTCAATATGGTTTAAATATTCCTCCATATAATTAACCCAACATTGATCAACACTAGCCTCTACAAAACGTTTAGTCTCTATTTTGGACAATAAGGAGAGATTTACTTGCTCAAAAGTGCTTGTCAATTTTCTCCTAATCTGTGTTTGAGCATTTTTATCACCAAGAATTAAGTTTTATAGATGGTTATTCTTCACAAACCTTGATGGGGTTAATGTATATTGCCATTATGTTTCCTCTTACTCTTCTTCTTCACTTTCTTTTGCTTCTTCTTATTCTTCTTCTTCTTTGCACTCTATGTCTTTTGTTTTCAATTTGTTCTCATGAGGTCTTGCTTCATTTGTTTTGACATTTATATTTTCAACAATATTTTGTAGTCTTTTGTTGTAACATCTATAGGTTTTGTTTCTTGATGAATAACTAAGGAAAATACCTTCATCTTATCTTGAGTCAAACTCTCCTAGATCCTCATCGTCTCTTTTGATATAACACTTGCTACCAAATATTCTGAAATATTTGATAGATGTTGGTCTGTGTTTCCATAATTCATACAGTGTCTTATCACTGTTAACTCTGATTTTCCATCTATTTAGAATGTAAACTATAATGTAAACTACTTCTCTCCAAAAACTACTTGATAATATTAATTATTTCAACATTATCCTAGGAATCTCTTGTACTTGTCTATTTTTTCTTCCAACCACTCCATTTTGTTGAGGAGTTCTTGAAACTGAATAACGTTTGTTTATTTCATAAATTTCAGAGAATTATTCAAATTCATTGGATGTAAACTCACCTTAATTATCTAACCTTAAACATTTTATTTTTAGGTCAATATCATTCTCAACTAAAGATTTGAAGGATTTGAACTTTTCAAATGCTTCAAATTTATTTTTGAGAAAGGAAATCTAAGTCATTCTTGTATAATAATCAATAAGAAACATAAAATAATTTTCTCATTGCAAAATTTGTGTTCTTGTTGGTCCACAAATATCTATATGCACATGTTCCAATGGCTTGGATGTTGTATATTCATTTTCCTTTAATCACACCCTTGATTGTTTTCCATGCTGACACTACTGAAAAAAATTGTTTTAGGGTTTTGTGATCTTCGACCTATCTCTTACTTCTTGTTTGGTGTTGATTTTTACTAATTTTTAAAAGTTCATATGGCCCATTATTGTATGACACATCCAAATTTCATCTTCCCACCCCATGAAGCATTTTTCTCCACTTATCTCATCAAGACTATACACATTGTTTGGGGTTTTGGTTGCTCTTGCAACTAGCTTTCCTGAATTTTCCTTTCTGATCTTACATTCTTGGGAGTCAAGAGTGAGAGGGTTTCCTTGATCACACATTTGGCTAACACTGAGAATATTTGTCTTCAAGTCTTTAACAAACTGAACATTTTCTACCTTATCCCTTCCATTATCAAGACTAAGAGTGCCTTTCCAACTATTTTTGAAGCCTCATTGTCTCCAAAGGTAACACTTCCTTCATTCTTCTTCAAGGTGATTAAATTTGTTTTATCTCATGTCATGTGAATTGAGCACCCGCTGTTAATGTCCCACTCATCGCTATTATCTTTTTCACATAGTGCAACTTTCATGATTAAGAATTTTTCTTTATTATTTTCCCTTTGTTCCCAATTTATTTCGATGGATGTTGGGATTTCCTCTTTCTTGTATTTTATGAAAACACTTCTACAAAAAATTTCTATATGCCCATAATTATTGTAGTTATAACATACAATGTTATAATTCAGTAAAGGGGAAAATGAATTGTAATTTATCCTTGAGAATTCATAGGCATCTCTATTGTTGTTCCTCATATAAATGAATTTTTCATTTATTCTACAACCTATACCTTTAAGAACAAAGCCATTCAAAGAGAAAAAATAGATAAAAAAAGGATTTTGGTAACTGATTGTATGATTCCATATTGATGGAAAAGTCTTCCTGATTCTATATTTGTGAGGAAGATTAGTCTCATATGGAATATTTTTTTCTTCCCTCATATTGTATTTAACCTTGATAGAATGCTTGATCACATCAACATAAGTCTTGGTCTTTCCTTCACTCAATTGTTTTGAGGAGGTTGAGTCTTCTTCAACAATTTCCTTCTTCTAACTATAGTCAAGACCATTCTTGTCAAATGGTGATCTTTGAAAGTTTAGGATTCCATCTAGAGCTACAATGTTCTTTTCAAATTGCATGTTGGTATTTTATTTTTCCAACTCCTTTCTTAGACAAACTATTCCATATTCTAGAATCTTGTAGGAATCTTCCTTTTCTTCTAGCTCAGTTCTCAAAACTTCTTCACTTCTCTCTTCCTCTTCTACATGAGTTCTTAGACTAATGATAATTTTTTTAGTTTCATTAGAGATTCCTTTGGTATAAAGTATTTATTTTTCTACACTTCTTCAACTACTCTTGTTTTATCCATTTATTATTCCTCATTTTCTCGATTTCATTTAGAGAACATATGAACTCTCCTTCAAGATCCACTTCTATATATTATGGATTTTGTACTTCTTGTAAATCCGTTTTTCTATTTTCTAGGACATTAGTATCTATTTCTTGGGCCATGAAGAGAATATATTTAGTTTCATCGTGACTGTCATATGAAGAGAAAATCTCTTCACTGTTATATTGTCTGTAGAACTTTATTCTCTTTTCAATCTTCCCCTTCTTGTAATTTTTTAAGTCAGAATCTTCTTCTTCTTTATTTTTTTTTGTTTTTTTCATAAGGACATTTAACAGTGGAGTTTCCTACTTATCCACAATTAAAACATTTAAAGGGAAGCATACCATTGCATTTTCTTGATCATTTCTTGAGATTTCTGACAAACTTAGCTTCTTCTTCATCTGATTCATTATCTGAGTTTTCACTGATTTTGCATTATTTTTTCTTTGTCTTCTTTGATTCCTTGAAGGCTACTTCCTTCTTTGATGAATTTTGTTTATTATCATTTTATATCCTATCTAATATGTAGTGAGGATTCCATGTATCTCATACATTGTTAGATTTTCTAGGTCCTTTATTTCTTCAATGGAAGATATATTGGAATCAAATCTTGAGAGAAGTGATTGAAGAATTTTTTTCACAATGATGGTTTATTTAACCTCTTCACCCAATCCTCTGATGGTGTTGAAAATATCATCCACATGAAGAAAATAAGTTGCAATATTGTCTTCTTCATTCATCTTAAGGCTCTCAATTTGACCTCTATGAGTTTGTAATTTTTCCTTGTTGACCTTATTATCTGCTTCATATATATTATCTAACTTGTTCGACATATCGTTTGTTGAAACACAATGCATGAATTGGACAAATTATGATTGTTCTAAAACACATAAAATTGCATTCATGACTTTAGCATTATTATCATTAAGTTTCTTTCCAACTGCATCTACAGGTGGAGTTGTTGGAAATATGCAACCATTCATAACTTCACTCCAAATGTCAAACCCAAGATCCATAAAATAAGTTATCATTCTTATGCTCTAGAAGGCATAATTTGATCCATCAAATAATTGATCTTTGTTTGTAGAGAAACCTTCTTGTATATCCATGTGTGATGTAGGGATTTACCTTCTATTATAGAGTTATTTGACACCACACATGCTTATAATGACTCATTGACCTCAGTTACATCCCTTTACTTGCTAGAAAAACATTTTCCCCCTTTTCCTCCTCAAAAATACTTTAAAAAAAAAACCATCTTGCTTGATGTAGGAAACTATCCTTAAAGAATCTCGCATACATACATTGGTTTCTAGGTAAAAACCCACATACATATTAATTCGGATCAAAAAAATAACAAATCCCAACTTTTGAGGTAGAGTTTAAAGCTTCCTCAAGTTCTTGACCTCCTGTAGGTCATCCATAACTACTCCAACTGTAAAAAAGGAGTATAAATTAGAGCCTCAGGGTGTAGGAAAAAATAGAAGAGATGTAGCGACCCCCTCGTTACGACGACCCAACTCTAGTAACAATTTTTTTTGTTTTGTTTTGTTTTAAAGGTGCGTGCCCGCATGTAAGGAAAACAATCAACGCGTACGACTCTGCGTCGCCACCCGAAGATGAATAAGACACAACCATGATGAACACAAAAAGACGACAAGGACGCGCGGCAAGCATTAACAATCAAGACATAAGGAGGAATCCATAACAATAGATTTTACTATTTCTGCTCGACACAAGCAGACCAACACGAAAAACTACAACCCCACCCGAAAAAAGACAAGGAGCAACCATGTCTTCTAAGGAAGGCACCAGACCAAGGATTCAGACAACGACCACCGGTATTAAAGACAAGGAATGTCTATGACCCCACAGCGATTGATTACTCGCCAATTACTCCATTTAATTTACTAAACCATGAGTACTTTAGCATAAGGTAAATCTAATTAAGTCGTCATCCTTAGTTTAAGGGTAGTACCCTTGGCGTAGACAGTGTTAAAAGAATAAAAGTCCTTGCAATGATTTAACCTCACCATTACATTATACTACCTCAACATTGTCAATAATAACAATGACCTTACAATCCTACAAGATCAAGGCTACCTAGCATTTTTCAAGGCAAGAATATTACAATTACATGTTTCATCAACAATTTGCCAAGACCGTACATTATAGTGACATTGCAATTACCTATTGTCACCTTACATCTTGTACATTACCAATGCACTTAACTACATTAACATTTCCCATGCAATAAGACTACATTAATATTTCCAATACTATAAAACTACATTAACATTCCAATACTATAATACTACATTAACATTACCAAGGCAT
>ML784254.1:472012-485635 GCA_009831015.1 Picea engelmannii | reverse complement strand
TGGTTAAATGTATTACTGCAAGTTAAATGTTAAAAGCATGATTTATTGATTAATAAGTAATCTTCTTATAAAATGAAAGAAATTTTATACAACTGATTCACCCCCCCCCCCTCTCAGTTGACTTATCTTGTTCAACAGTTGGTATCAGAGCAAGCTACTTCAATATTTAGTTTAATCACTGGAAGTTTGATCCTTAATTATGGATAAGAAATCTGATTTTACTAAACATGGATTACCTCTGTTTGATGGACATAATTATGTATTTTGGAGTATCGGGATGAAGTTGTTTTTGCAGTCTCAAGGAGTAGATGTTTGGAAATCTGTGTTGAATGAATATAAGACTCTAGCAATAGTTCCAATAGACACTGCAGGGAAGAGATTCTATGAGAATAATTCCAAAGCTATGTATACAATACTTGGAGGATTGGCCGGTTCAAAATTTGTTAAAGTAACGCATTATGAGTCAGCAAAAGAGTTATGGGACAAACTAAAGAAGGTACATGAAGGAGATACTAAGGTAAAGAATGCTAAATTACAATCATATAGAATTCAATTTGAAAGTTTAAAGATGGAAGAATCTGAAGATATAGCTACTTATTTCTTACGTATTGATGAAGTAGTCAATACTATGAGAGGTTTAGGAGAAACAATTGGAAATGATATTATTGTGAAAAAAGTGCTTATATATTTACCTGCAAGATTTGATCCCAAAATATCTACCTTAGAAGAAAGAATTGATATTGCTACTTTATTAATGGATGAGTTGCAAGGAATACTAACGACATATGAGATGAGGACATCTAATGAGAATCCTTCCAATAAGGAAGCAACTTTCAAGGAAACAAAGATGGACAAGAAAAAGGTTGAAACATAAACCAGTAATCATGAGGATTCAGAAGAAGACATGGAAGAATCTAACTTTGCCAAAAATCTAAAAAGAGGTATTGGAAAGTACAAAGGTAAACTTCCTCTCAAGTGCTTTGATTGTGGTAGAATAGGGCATTTTGCTTCTAAGTGTCCTTTCAATAAATATTATGATGAAGAATAAGAAAGTAACATCAAAACCAAAGAATATAAGAAGATGTATAAGAAGCCATTTCAAAGAAATTCTTATAAGAAGAAAAGTCTATTCATCAAAAATAATAGTGAGTCCTCAGATATAGATGAAAGGGATGGAATTTCAGATATAAGACTTTTTATGGCTATGGAAAATCAGAATGGTGAACTCATAGAAGAAGAAGAAGGTGAAGTTGACCTGGAAGCTAAACTTGTAAGTTCTTTGTCTGAACTAAAGAAAGTAAGAAGAGAGTGTAAACAATTCAAAAGAAAAATTGATAAACTAGAATTTGAATTACAGAAATCAAATGGTTTGATTGAAAGTACTGAAATCATGTTAGTTGACTTAAAGATTAAAATAGAAGAGGCTAGAGTGACTGAAGAAGCTCTAACTCAAATGCTTGCAGAAAAGGATAAAGAAAATGAAGGTTTAAAAATTGAAGTAGTCTCTTTAAGAAAGAAAGTACAAGAGAATAAAATGAATCATAGTTCTCAAGTGTTGAATCAGATTATTTGTAATCATAAATCAACATATGATAATATTGGAATTGGTTATAAATCTGCAGTAACTAATGGATGTCCTAGTTCAAGTGTTGAGAAAGAAGGTATATAAAATAATCATGAGAAAATTACTATCAAGAAGAATGAATTAGAAAGGCAAGAAGAGAATCAGGCTTCAACAGTGCATAGAAGAAGTTATGGAAGACATCAAAACAGGTTTGAAGGCTACTGTTTCTACTATTATATGTATGGACACAAAGCAACTTTTTGTAATATTTTTTTAAGAAACATAAGTGCACATAACAATCATGTCATATCTAGTTTTGAATATGAAAGAAGACATGATAAATCTATTCAGAACAATGTGAACAACTCACATAAAAGATTTGATTCTTTAAAATTTGAAGTTGAATGCAATAGGTGTAATAACTTTGGACATATTTCAAGAAACTGTCCAATGAATTTGCAAAAATCTGTTATAAACCAATATACAAATCAAAAAACTAGTTATTGGAAAAGGAAGAATTATCATTTAGAAATTGAAGAGTGCAAACTTGTTTTACAAGCTGATCGTAAAGTTAAGTGGTGTGTGGAAAGTGGATGCTCAAAACATATGACAGGAAGAAAAAAAATCTTTGATTCTTTAGATGAAAGAAAAGAAGGTTCAATCACATTTGGTAATGATCAATCAACTAGAATAGTTGGAAGAGGCTCTGTTTGTTTGAACAAAGACATAATGGCTGAAAATGTTTTACTGGTTGAAAATATGGAACATAACTTATTGAGTGTAAGTCAAATGTGATAAAGGGAATCTTATGATATTTGATTCTAAACAATGTCAAATCAGGGATGTTAAAACAAATCAGTTAGTTGGAACAACTACAAGGACATCAAATAACATATACATTTTAGATGAGAAGGATGAAAATTGCTATATTGGACATGAAGATGAAAGTTGGTTATGGAATAAAAGACTTGGACATATTAACTTTGACAATCTGATTCAGTTAAATAAAAAAGAGGCAATAAGGAATTTACCTGTCATACAGAATCTTTCCAACTCTATTTGTAAACAATGTCAACATGGTAAACAAACTAGAGTCAAGTTTAAAACAGAGTATTCTACAAAAAAACCTTTGGAAATAATACATATTGATGTGTGTGGACCTATGAGGACAACAGGTCTAAATGGTGAAAGATACTTTCTGTCATTTGTGGATGATTTTACTCGAATGACTTGGTTGTTCTTATTGAAAAAGAAGTCTGAAACTTTTAACTGTTTTCAAGTTTTCAAAGAATTGACTGAAAATGAAATTGATATGAAAATTAAGTGTTTAAGGTCAGACAATGGAGGAGAGTTTGTATCAAAATAATTTAATAATTACTCTATTGAAAATGGAATTAAAAGACATTTCTCTGTTACAAAAACACCTCAGCAAAATGGTGTTGTTGAAAGAAAAAATAGAACTGTTATGGAAATGGCAAGAACAATGTTAAATGAGTCTTGATTGAATGACATGTTTTGGCCCGAAGTTGTTCACACTGCTGTACACATATTGAATAAAAGTTTTCTAAGAAATAATAATGATAAGACACCCTATCAATTATGGAAAGGAAGACCAGCAAACATAAAACATTTTAGATTTTTTGGGAATAAGTGTTACATTAAAAGAATTGATAAAAGTCTGGGAAAATTGGACTCAAGAACTAATGAAGGCATATTGGTTGGATATTCATGTTCAAGAAAGGATTATAAATGCTATAATTTCAGATTAAGAAATATTGTTGAATCTATAGATGTAAGGTTTGATGAGTCCTCATTTTTGAAGACTAAATCTAAACAAAAGGATCAACAAATACATGATATATATGACAAACATAAGATGGATGAAGAAGTAAGTGAAACAGAAGAAACTAAGGCTATTGACAGTGAACAATTAATTCCTACTTTAATAAAGGGCACAACTCCATCCAAAAGCATGACTCCATCAAAGACTCCAAACAAGAGAATACAAAAAAATCATCCTAAAGAACAAATACTTGGTGACTTAAATGCAGGTGTTGAAACAAGAAGCAAAAGGCAAGAATCCACCTCAATTCATGAACATGTATCTTTACTTTATCTGATTGAACCCAAAAATTTTGAAGAAGCAATTAAAGATGAATACTGGATGAAAGCAATGAATGAAGAACTTAGTCAAATAGAAAAGAATAAGACATGGGAATTGGTTCCTAGACCTTTGAATAAGAATGTCATAGGGGCTAAATAGATTTTCAGAAATAAGATGGATGAAGCAAGTAAAATAACTAGAAATAAGGCTAGATTGGTTTGCAAAGGGTATGCACAGGTAGAAAGAATAGATTGTGGATAAACTTTTGCTCTTGTTGCAAGAATGGAATCCATTAGACTGATTCTAGCTTATGATATTTCTAAACACATTAAAGTTTACCAAATGGATGTAATTTTTTCATTTTTGAATGGTGATTTAGAGGAAGAAGTATATATGGAACAACCAGAGGGTTTTCAGGTTCAAGAAATAGAACAATATGTTTATAGGTTGAAAAAGGAATTGTATGGGCTAAGGAAAGCACCAAGGGCTTGGTATTCCAGACTTGACAAATATTTGAGGCAACAAGGATTCAGGAAATGTAACACTGATAGTAACTTATATATTAAAGAATAAAATGATAAACTGATCATTGTGGAGATATATGTAGATGATATAGTTTTTGGTAGTGATGATAATTGACTCAGTAAACAATTTGCTAAAAGTATGCAGAAAGAGTTTGAGATTTCCATGCTAGGAGAAATGAAATTTTTCTTAGGCTTGCAAATTACTCAATCTGATAAAGGTATTTCCATTTCTCAAACCAAGTATATTAATGAAATGCTTAAGAAATTTCAGATGGAAGAATCTAAACCAGTTGGCACTCCCATGGTTACTGGCTGTAAATTAAGTAAGTTTGATGATACTAAAGATGTTGATTAGACAGTATACAGATCTATGATTGGTAGTCTTCTTTATGCTACAACTACAAGACCTAATCTTATGCATTCAGTGTGTCAAGTTGGCAAGTTTCATGCTTCACCAAAAACTTCTCATCTACTTGCAGTCAAAAGAATTTTCAGATATCTTAAGGGGACAACAAAGTATGGTTTATGGTATCCTATAGGTAATCAACTTGATTTATATGTGTTCACTGATGTTGATTGGGCAGGTTGTGTTGATGACAAGAAAAGTACTAGTGGAGCAACATTTTTTCTTGGAAGATGTCTTGTAAGTTGGTCAAGTTAAAAACATTCAGTAGTGTCTCTGTCTACTACTGAAGCAGAATACAGAGCAACTACAACTTGTTGCACTCAGATTATATGGATGAAACAGATGCTAGAAGATATCCATATTCATTATGATGAACCTATACCTATCTTTTGTGATAATACCAGTGCAATTAGTATCTTTAAAAATCCTGTTATGCATTAAAAAACAAAGCACATTCCCATTAAATATCATTTTCTAAGAGAGCAGGTTATGTCTAAAGTTATAAAAGTGGAATATGTTGGCACAAAGGATCATATTGCATATGTATTTACTAAACCTTTACCTAAAATGCAATTTGAAAGTCTCAGGGATCAGTTGGGGGTTTACCCTATGTAATTCAATTTTATTCTAAAAGATTGTAAGGGCTTCATTATAAAATCAGACTGCACAGGTTTATTGACTGTTATTGATAGGGGGAGTTACTACTGAAATGATACATCTTTTCAAGTGTTTTTATTTTCTCAGGGGGATTCATCCAGTTATGAAAAGAAAAGGTTGATGAAGGAGTCTCAGTAATCAAGGTTGAGTTTGCTACAAAGGACAGTTGAAGATGAAGATGAAGAAGTCCAAGAATCAGAAGGAGAAGACTCTGGCTTAGATACAAATACTCTGCAGGATTCAAATAAGACAGTTCATCCATTGCGTGATTCCTTTTCCATAGATGTCAAAAGGGGGAGAAGAGATTTAAAGTTTTCCATCAATGCCAAAGGGGGATTTTGTTGGCATGGATCAGTTTGCATAGGCTCAGTGGTTTTGTCATTAATGTCAAACTTTAAAAATGCTAAAGGCTCAGCGTGGATCAGTTTGCATCGGCTTTGCAAAGGATCAACATGGATCAATTTGCACAGGCTTTGCGCAGGCTCATCGTGGATCAATTTGCTCAGGCTCAACATGCCTCTCAACATACTGAAACACGAAACCACGTACATTTTGGGATTTTTTGTATGGTAAGCAAATGCCTCTTCATCAGAGGAGTCCCGAAGTTCCTAAATGCAAATTGTCGAAATGGGAAATCACGAAAACACTTTATGAATAAGCGCCTCGTCATAACCAATGGTCACATTGATGAAGGCTCGAGGAAGGAGCTAGTGCAACCAAGCTCTATTTCAGAGTTTTGGGGATCGTGATATGGAGCATCAAGAAAACTTCACCACAGGAATATCGAAAAACCGAAATGCGAAACGTTGAAGATTCAGGGGATCGAGACTTGAAGTGTCAAAACACTTCAACAATAGAAATGCCGAAATCGCGAAATGCAAAATGTCGATATGCCGAAACGCCGAAATATGAAAACTCTGAAAAACCTTTTTCTGTAGATTTCAGGTTTCATAATTTGATGTTTTAAGAGTCTTCGAAACAGGATTTCCAAATTGTCGAAATGCGAAAATGTGAAATGCATTTTGATTAACTTGTTAGCACACCCAATAATGTAAACTTTAAGGAAGTTATTCAGTTATTATAACTGATTCTTTGAAGGCTGAGAGTTCGATTATACCCGCTGATGATACAGGAAGTTTAAAAAGAGTGATTGATGCGAGAAAACAAAGGGAGTGAGGATTATGAGAGAGATATGGCTCTGTAAAAAATTGAAGAAGAGAAAAGACAGAGAAAGGAAGACACTTACGCAGATTGGAAAATCTAAAGTGGTCTGGTCAAGAATGAATCATGTAGAGAGGATTTGAATGCTTAATCTTTAACAAAGTAGATAAAAAGTTGGTTTGGAGGTTCTTAGTGACAGAGAATTATTTCAGGGTGGTAGGGAGGATCAAGGGGAGATTGTAAAAGTCTCCTATACAAGTTGGTGCTTGTACATCTGGGAGTTATAGCTTCCATTCAGTAGGTGTTGAAGAAACAGAGGTAGCAGCCTCATCTAGGTTGTAGCTCAGATAAAATAAGAATGTAAAGAGAAGTTGGAGCTTGCCTTTCATTCATAAGAAGAAGAGGTTTTTTTCTTTTTGGGTTTCCTCATGAAATATCACTGTGTCATTGTTTCATTTATGTGATTGTATATTTATTAGTTAAATGTATTACTCCAAGTTAAATGTTAAAAGCATGATTTATTGATTAATAAGTAATCTTCTTATAAAATGAAATAAATTTTATACGACTGATTCACCCCCCCCCTCTCAGTTGACTTATCCTATTCAACAGATAGAGGTATATTGCAGGGTTCAAAGGATTATGGATGAGGTTGCAAAGAGATAGTTATATTATCTTCGACTTAGTGGAATTGACTTAATATGGTGGGAGAGTAAGATACAACTTGTTATTGTTAAAAAGGATAAAGTAATCTCTACCTAGGATAAGTTTACTAAGGATATAAGGAAACAATTATATCCACCAGAAAATATGAAAACGACAATGATCAAATGGAAACATCTAAAAAGGAAAAAATATTCAGGCATATACACAAGAATTCAAAAAGGAGGAGTTATCAATAGGGATTTTATTTTATACTCATGAAACTCTTCTGAAGTATATTGGTGGAATGAAATCATATATTCTTCACACTATTCTAATGTTTATCCCTACTAACATCGATAATGTGTGAGTAAAATCTACACATCTAGAGGCTAGTAAGGGTAAGCATGCGAGTGAAGATAAGAATCCATTCAAGTTCGAGAAGAAATCAAAAGGTAAATGGAAGAGTAAGAAATCAACCACAATGAAGCAAGCCGAAGGAAGACCTACATGTTCCTAATGTAAGAAAAATTGACATGAGGAATCACAGTGTTGGAACCTGCTTCCAAAATTACAAGCAAATAAATTCAAGCAAAAAGGGAAGAAAAATATTGTTGCATCAACTTATCAAGATCTAGGGTCATATTCCGAAGATGAATCTAAGATCATGGACATAGGAAGAAAAGGTATATCGTCTATCAATTCAAAATTTTCAGTTCAATCTGCCAAAAGGGAAAATGATATTAATCAAAAGAAGAGAAGTGAGATTTTTCATGTCTTTTAGTTGTTTATTTCCTCTAACTACCATTCTTGGGCTGACCCAGGTTTAGGTCTACTATGGTTTCCAAAAAAAACCCTTAAAACTATTGGCCCTCTTGGTAAACTAGAAGGCATCACAACGCACATAATGCATTGTGCAGTCTCACCCGAGGTAACTCTTACGGGTGGCTACAACACTCATATTCTTGTAGCCTAGGAATGAGTGGGGATCTAGGATTACACTTAGTGATCTTCATTTGTTTACTCTAACATTCATCTTATATTGAATATTATCTCATTCTTATTCATGCATGCAAAATAAAATATATAACTAAGTCATTCATGCATTCATCTAACATCTAATCATTGACAATAAATTTCGTACACAATATTCCATCACATAACACATGATCTACCATGGTTCCACCCCTCCTAGGCTACATCCACAAAGATTTGGCTGGTCTGCTCTTTTATTATAATGTTTCCAAAACTACAGCGCCACACGCATTACAACTCTCCATCAAATGGGTCAAGATCTACAATTAGGTGGACTATATCACACCAGTCTCCTCAGCCTATGATCTAATGCTAAATATGTACCTTATTTACTCTCCTTAGCTCAACAACCTACAGGATGAGATTGGATTTTACAAAAATTCTGAACCACAACTAAAAACCCAAACCAAAACCAATAATAGTCTTCAAACAACACCAATGAAAATCACAACAAAAAAAACAACCAACCCCCGACCTAGACCTCCTAGGTACCTATTTTTACATGTTTTTGTCTTACCAACCATTACCTCCTCTTACCAAAACCCTAACCCTAGAATGGTTAGGTCTTCTTGGATGCACACCTCGCATGATTTCCTCCTCTTCATGCACATTTTATTTCCACATGATGGTTTTTGCTGCCCGTTGTATTTCTTCCATGTCATGATTTTCTCCAAAATGGGCCTACACCCAACAAGCCCCCAACACTCACATCATGACTCGTCCTGAGTCACTGACTAACTCTAGCAACTGTCACTTCTTGTGCTAGCACATCATACATTTTAGTGATTCTCTGGCACTGTGCCTGATCCTGACTTATCCTTTCAACCATGTCTTCCACGAGCTACACGATGACTAATTTTTGTAGAATATCTCCTCCTTCCACACATTTGTGCTCTACATTCAGTTTTTCTGCATCGATCTCAATGAAAAATTTCTTTTCATTTTCTTGTAGGGGCTCCAACTAAGCCAGTTGTGCCATCTTTTGCGCTTGTATTGCCTTTTCCTCTGCCTGTAAAGTCTTCATATCTACATAAATATTGATCTTTTCTTGTGGTGACATCGTTCTCTATCATTGTTTGATTTATGTGACGACTGCATGTATTTTTCCCTCCTTCCCTTGCAGATATTGTAAGCTCTCATCCTCTAGAAGTTGTGTCCATAGTTGGGCACTCTTCTCCAGGAGTTTTTTCAGCCCGTGTATGTTCTGTGTGATATTTTATGTAGAAGTTGTCACATCCTTCTCTCTTTACACTCTGATTTCTGGAGGATTTGTGGGAACTGAGCACTCCTCCAATTCTTTGATTTGGTCCTTGTAGTGTTGCAACATCTGTGCTATCTTCTGCAATTTTCTCTTGTGATGACACTCCCTGTACTCCTTCTCTATCCGAGATGGATTGGAATACAACCCTGATCTAGTTTTCCATTTCATCCACCTTCTGCTACACCATCTTTTTCTCCCTCCCTTCCTAGCTAAGTGCCTCCTTCAATGAGGTGTTGTCTTCCTGCACCAATTGTAAGTTTGTTGTGTCGAACCTTGCTATGGACGAAATCTCTTGCATGAAAATCACTTATAATTTGTACAATGATTTGGTTGGAAACTTGGGAAATGCAAATTCCATCATTTCAATTTCCTTTAGGGGCCTTTGTGCTGTCTCCTCATCTATAAACAACATTTTAGGAGTAATTCGGAAGCTTACGCTCCCCTGCGTCGTGATCTACACTGTCTCTCCCACTGGTGCCCCTTCTTTAGATGGTGTTGTTGTCTTATGCCATTGTTTCTCTATCCTGACCTTCAACTACTCCAATGTAGTTTTCACCTCTTTTATTTTCTCCAAAATTGAAGCTCTGTGATTTTTGGCATTTTCCGACACCTTTGATAGTCAATCTTCCATTGCCATGGCTATCAAATCCATGTCATATATCGTCAATGATGTCTCCATGGGTTTCTTGTGGGCCTTGAACTTCTTTTTGCAGCCCCTTGATTGCTCCCATATTCTCTTCCTTTGGTCCTCTGATGGTTCTGATGCTTCTGGAATCTATGTATCCATGCCTGTGTCTCACCCTTGTCATTCTTCAATCATATTTTTTGTGTCTTTGTATGCACTTGTTTTGTTGTTCCTCTTGTTGTTGGCTCTATGTGTGATGGTCCTTATGTAGAACCATGTTGGGATTTCTTCTTCATTCTGGTATTATTTTGTATGGGACTATTTCCCCCTTCTTGGCTCTGTGTCGTATTTTTCTTTTTGCTTACACTATTTGTGCTTGTCTACTGCGCAACGAATAGTCTATCCTGCATCCTTGTTTTTTCTCCTAGCACCATCCTTTGGATTGTTGGCGTTCTCCACTATTGGATTACTAAGAGGGGGGGTGAATCAGTAATAGTGTAATTATAATCATTTTTCTTCAAATAATCCAAGTGTTATATCAATGTAGAATTAGTATCCAATAATGAGCAATAAGAAATGAACAATCACACACATACACAGTACACCAGTTTTTTACGTGGAAACCCAAATCGAGATAAAACCACATAATTCTTTTTCTTGTATGTATTGAAGAATTACATTCATTGGAAGCACCAAATTCCTTTGTTTTCTAGCTGCAACTAGAAGGAGGCTCCAACCCCTTAGTTTCTCAGGCTACAACTCGAGGGAAGATCCAACTCCCCAATTCTCTAGCTAAAACCAGAAGGAGGCTACAACCCCTTATGTTCTCTGGCTAAAACTAGAAGGTGGCTACAACCACCTATCCTTGCCCCGTCCAACCACCCTGAAGTAGAAGTAGAATGATGGAACCATTATCACACTATCACTCTTAGATATACTGATGTAAACCTATACCAATAAAAATAAACCATGCATCAACCATGAATAAACCCGTACCTCAACCTATAACCAACATGTACCATAAACAAGTGCATCAACCATGCACCAACCTATACCAAACAATCTGTAATCAACCTGTACCATAAACAAGTGCAACCAACCATGTACCAAGTATGTACCAATCATGTGTCAACTACTCATAAACTATGACTCATCAATATGTACCAACATCATCAACTATACACCTCATGTATGTGCAACCTCATCAACTACTTGTCTCAACCATGTACCCAACTTGTACCTCAACCAAAAGCCCTCATCAATTTAATCTTCCAAATATTATTTATAGATCTATAATAGACCTGGTGTATATAATCACATACCTGCAAACCTTCCTTAACTTTAAACAACAAGAGACTACCATTTACATCAAACTTTTCTTTAGTCTCACATGACTAGTTTTGGATTAGTCAACAAACCTAACTTGAAATAATCATAACTTTGTACCTGTAATGAATAATGATCTAAAAATGATACACAATATTCTTCAGTATGTTTATGCAATTCCTCTAGGTTTCACTACTTGGAACCTCTTAGAAAATTAGTTATAGAAAAAATGGCATACCTTGCTGAATTCTGGATTATTCTAGAGAGCGACCTTGTAGAGAGTTCCCCGCACGAGAATACTTGTTGAATTGATATGAAAATGTTACAATGCATAATAAAGACTGTAATAAAACCAAAACATTTGGTCTTACTTAATTTGTATATTTTATGAATAATTTATGATGTTTTTACCCGAAACACATGTTTTTGACTAGTTTCAGGACTAGCCACAAACCCTATTTTCCATGGAGTGTAACTCCAAAAATAAAATGAATTACATGATGAATTTGTTACCATGGATACTTGGATATGTTTCCTTAATGGAATAGAAATTTCACGGTCTGAAACATTCTATAAAAAATGTTATTGCAAAAATGGTGAGATGACCTGTAAATAACATACCTTAGAAAACATCATCAAAATAATTTATCCTTCCTTGAATTTTGGCCTTCTTTTATTCACCTTCCCTTAGAAAATCACCTTATATATCCTTTGGTTACCTTAGACACCTATAGGTATTCAATATGGTTAAGTGTGTCTATAATGAGAGGGCCTTTCCTCTCATTTATACTCTCCAAGTAGCTTCCTTAAAAACATCTTCTAGGTCACTTTGCCCACTTTCCTTATTTTAGGGTTAACCCACTTCTAATTTCTCCATTAAATTTATTATTTAAATAATTTATTTTGTATTCACTTTGAATTATAGTACACTCATCAATTCACTTTATTATTTACCTTCTAAAATCTCTTAAATCACTTTGACTACTTTGACCTTTTGGGGCTTCTAGATGACATGGGACAATCCTCCAACTTCGTAAGGCCATAACTCTCAAACTGTGAGGAGTTATGTGACGTTCCACATACCACTGAAAATGGCATGGAAATAAATATCCATCTAGGATATTTTCATTGAAAAATGTATTGACCTTCATCTAATTATTCCACAAATAAGCATGGGTTCTCTAACCATACTTCTAGTATAACTCAATCCGCAAAGCGTCTTCCCGTGAGGGATTTAACCATAATGGGAACACTTTGGAGTTCATCCATTTCTACTTATTATCAACAATGACACAAAAATAATGATTCATATTTACATCAAACAATATTTGGTCCATTACCCAACCTTTGTGCTACGGGGATTTCTTCAAGGGTTGACATCAATGACAACCAACCTTAATCAACAATATTCCCCTTTGGAATGGATGGAAACACTCTGATGCAATAATTAAATCATATCACTCATGATCCCCTTGGAACCATGCCTCTATTATCTACATCTGATAAATATTCTCCCCCTGGAACCATGCCTTTGTCCTCTGCATATGATAAATCTCTCCTCCTTTGTCATCAATGGAAAAGGTATCTTTCCATCTAGGGTTGCTCGCCCTGACTAAACTGCCTTCTTGTTCGACAACACAGGTATTCCAATAGAGGACGAACACCTTCAGTAACCACTCACATAACCAGATCAAAGATCAACACACAAATGTTTTCACATAGTAAAACCCCTATGGGGAAACATCCATGGCCCCAGCCAACGCGGCCACTTGGAGCAGTTTATTAATGCAAAGAAAAATATTACAGAGAGATTTTACAAGAGAGTTTCTCACAATCGATCTTCGGCAAATGACCCTCCATGATATTTAAATATAGATCATGGACCAATCAGGTGTTAATCCACGGATCAATGGCCATTAAGATTGATGAGAGCATGAACCGTCGGATCACTCTATGTCGGGAACATATCGTGACCGTCAGATTTCCTAACTACAAATGCATACTAATGCATACTAAAGAAACACACTTTTACCTAACGACATATTAGACCAAGTATATCTTAACTAACTCCTAAGTGTCTAAATATCCTAACATCACCCCTTAAGAACAACTTGGGATAGGATTGAAGGATTTACAAAAATGATACAACATGAGAAGGAAGGAGGCATTAGAGTGTATCCCCCCTTAATGACAACTTCATGAACTCCTAACATAGATTGAAGTTTGGAAAACTTCACTTCTGTAAGAGACTTTGTGAAAATGTCTGCAACTTGATCTTCTGTAGGGAAAAAGAGCACTTCAATAACTTGATCATGAAT
>ML784254.1:399687-470801 GCA_009831015.1 Picea engelmannii | reverse complement strand
TTGTTGTTGTTGTTGTTGTTGTTGTTGTTGTTGTTGTTGTTGAAGACGGCCTTGGAGAGCATGCTCCAAAAAAACTCTTTTCACACAAGAAAAAAATTTCGCTTCTCGATGACAACAAGGATTAGATCTCGGTTAGCTTACCCAGAAGATGCACCTTTTCCTATCTGTTTCTAATTTTCCGAGATTGCACAAGGCGTGGGGAAAAGAGAATACGTAGATCTAAAAGAGTAGTAGCCCGGAAATAAAAAAATACAAACCGAAATAAAATCAAAACTTTGCAAAAATTTAAAAAAAAATGCGTATTCAGACTTTATACCTCCGGATCTGACTGTAATGGTCGTATCTTGGGAAAATGGAAACCTTTTCCAGTGAAACAAAAAGTGTTCCTGAATAAAATGAGTGCTCTGGACGCAATGGAATAGTCCTCTCAGCCTAGAAATGTACCAAAATTCCATAAAATGGATATGAGGCAACTCGACTTCACGATCGCGATCTACAACAGGAGCGGGTATTCAAACAGGCTCTGATACCATGTTCGACAACACAGGTATTCCAACAGAGGATGAACACCTTCAATAACCACTCAAATAAATGGATCAAATATCAACACACCGATGTTTTCACGTGGTAAAACCCCTATGGGGAAACATCCACAACCCCAACCAACGCGGACACTTGGAGCAATTTATTAATGCAAAGAAAAAGATTACAGAGAGATTTTACAAGAGAATTTCTCACAATTGATATTTGGAAAATGACCCTCCATGCTCTTTAAATAGAGATCATGGACCAATAGGGTGTTAAGCCATGGATCAATGGCCATTAATATCGAGGAGAGTATGAACCGTCAGATCACTCTATGTCGGGAATATATCGTGACCGTCGGATTTCCTAACTACAAATGCATACTAATGCATACTAAAGAAACACACTTTTACCTAACGACATATTAGACCAAGTATATCTTAACTAACTCCTAAGTGTCTAAATATCCTAACACTTCTTATGGTGCTTCGTTGTGTACATCTAAGACATATAAGATAAGCATTCAAAATCAATCATTTTGGAGTAGAAATAACTCTAAGTCTCTGGCAAAGATACTCAAAGGCTTCCCATGGAAGTGGTTTTGTAAAGATGTCTGCCACTTGTTCTTTTGTTCCCACATACTCAACTCTGATGTTCTTTTCTGCAACCTGTTCCCGTAAAACATGATACTTGATTGGAATGTGCTTCATCTTGGAGTGAATCATCAGATTCTTTGAGATAATGATGGTGCTTGTATTATCACAATAGATTGTAATGGGCTCATCATACTCAGCCTGTATATCTGTCAGAGTTTGTTTCATCCAAAGAACTTGTGTACAACATGATGCTACTGCAATGTACTCTTCCTCAGTTGTAGATAAGGATATTGATGATTGTTTATTTCTTAGCCATGATACTAAACACTCACCCAAGTAGAATACTTCTCCACTGGTGCTTCGTCAGTCATCAACACAACTTGCCCAATCTACATTTGTGTAGGCAATAAATGATAGATCCTTTCCTTTTCGATACCATAATCCAAACTCTTTTGTTCCTTTGAGATATCTGAAATTCCTCTTCACTGCTAATACATGTGATTCCTTTGGTGCTGCTTGAAATCGTGCCACCTGTCCAACTGTCTGCATTACATCTGGTCTGGATGTTGTCACATATAGTAGGTTGGCAATCATTGACTTGTATTGCCTTTGATCTATAGACTTCAAATCATCATCTTTGCTCAACTTGCAACTGGTTTGCATGGGAATGATAAATGGTTTGCAATATTCCATACCAAACCTTTTTAGCATTTCTTTGATATACTTCGTTTGAGAAATAAAAATTCCTTGGTTGCTTTGGTGTATCTGAAGTCCCATAAAGAAGGATAGTTCTCCAAGTAACGACATTTCAAATTCATTTTGCATATCTTTTGAAAATTTCTGGCTTAACCTGTCATCATCACTACCAAAAATAATATCATCAACATAAACTTCAATTAATAAAATATTACCTTGAGTCTTGACTTACCTTGATGTAAAGGTTGTTGTCTACACTTCCTTTTCTGAACCCTATCTACTACATATACTTATCCAGTCTATAGTACCATGCTCTAGGAGCTTGTTTTATACCATACAAGGACTTCTTTGATTTACACACATCATTTGTGTTTGTTGACAACTGAAATCCTTCTAGTTGTTCAATGTAGACTTCTTCTTCAATTTCCCCATTCAGAAAAACTATTTTTACGCCCATTTGATACATTTTAATATTTTTGGAGCATGCATAAGCTAAAATAAAATGGATTGCTTCCATTATGGCAACTAGGGAAAATGTCTATTCAAAGTCGATGCCTTCAGCCTGTGCATATCCTTTACATACCAATCTATCTTTTTTCCTTGTAACATGTCCATCTTCATTCAATTTATCCCTGAAGAATCACTTTGTGTCGATCACATTCTTATTCTTTGGTCTTGGAACCAGTTCCCAAGTGTCATTTTTCTCTATTTGATCCAATTCTTCATCCATGGACTTTTTCCAAAATTCATCCTTGTTGGCTTCTTCAAAATAGTTTGGTTCAATTGTAGATGACAGTGCTAGGTGTGTTTGTTCTAGTGAGTGGATTTTTCTTCTAGTCTCAACTCTTGCATCTTTGTTTCCGATAATCTGTTCTGAAGGAAGATTCTTCTGTACTCGTTTACTGGGTTTCTTTGGAGGTTCTTGTTGAACTTGCTCTTTTACTTCTGTCATATTCTCTTCATATTCCTCTTCTACTTCTTTTTCTTCTTCTAAGGGTTGTTTCATTGATTTATTTTCTTCTTCCTTTGATTTTGGTCTGCCTGTTTCATCAATTGTCACGTTGATGCTTTCCACAACATTTTTCAATCTTAGATTGTAACACTTGTATTATTTCCTTGTACTTGAGTAACCAACAAGTACCCCTTTGTTCACATGAGAGTCAAACTTTCCCATTCCACCATCTTCTCTTTTCATATAGCATTTGCTTTCAAAAACTCTAAAGTGATTTACATTTGTTGGTCTTCCTTTCCATAGTTCGTAAGGAGTTTTGTTAGTTCTTTTTCTAAGCATCACTCTGTTTTGAATGTGAACTATTGTATCTACTTCCTGTGTCCAAAAAATATATGTCAATTATGAATCCATTAGCATTGTTCGAGCCATTTCCTATATTGTCCCGTTATTTCTTTCAACAACTCCATTCTGTTGAGGTGTCCTAGCAAGGGAGAATTGTCTTTTTATTCCATGATTTCTGTAGTAGTCCTTAAATTCCTTTGAGGTGAAATATCCTCCATTATCAGATCTCAAACATTTGATTTTTGAATCCATTTCATTTTCAACCATTTCCTTGTATATATTGAATTTTTCAAAATCTTCTGACTTATTCTTGAGAAACAAAACTGCAGTCATTCTTGTATAATCATCAACTAATAACATAAAGTATTTCTCACCTTTTAAGCCCTTTTTTCTCGTTGGTACAACTAGATTGATATGCACAATTTCCAGTGGTCTTGTTGTTGACTATTCCTTTGATTTGAACATGGTCTTTGTTTTCTTTCCTTGTTGACAATGCTTGCATAAAGTGTTGGTTGGTTTCATGAGTTGGGCCATTTATCTGACTGCTTCTCTTTTTCTGACTTTGAAAAGGTTATCAAAATGTATGTGATCCATTCTTCCATGCCATAGAAAATTTTCATCTTCCTTTCCTATACAACACTTTTCATTTCCAATTTCACTTAACACATATATGTTGCTTGAAGTTCTTGCAGCTGTAGCAACCAATTTCCCTGAACCTTCTTTTCTTATCTCACACTTTTGTGAATCGAAAGTAACTTTATGACCTTGGTCACACATTTGACTCACACTTAAAAGATTATGTTTCATGTCTTCTACTAGTAGAACATTTTCTGCCTTTTCATTCTTGTTCCCAATTCAAACTATGCCTTTTCCAATGATTTTGACTGAATCATCATTTCCAAAGGAGACTGATCCATCTCTTTCCTTTCGTAATGTAAGAAACTTGTCTCTATCACCTTTCATGTGTTTTTAACACCCACTTTCAACGTACCAACCATGTTTCTTCGCTTATCTTGTAGAGAGATTGTGAATTCTTCATTGCTATACTAATCTTGCTTTCTTATCCATGTCATTTTCTGAGGTTCCTCTCTGTGACTGTTGTTATTCTGTTGAGGTTCCTTTGGAGGGACTGTCATTCTGCAATCTTTTTCCATGTGTCCAAAACTATTACATTTGTAACATTCCACTTCAATGCTCAAGGATTCAAACCTATTGTAACTTCTTATCTATGTTTCACTAGGTCTTCTTGAATAACCCCTTTGTGTATGACTCTCAAAGTTGTTATTGTTCCTATTGTTAGCTCTGCAATTCACAACTTTATATCCAAAATTATTACATGCATAACATAAACCAAAAAATATAGTTTGATACCTAGGAGTTGAAGATATTCTGAAAGGAGGTGCTCTTATGAATCCTTCTTCTTCTTGAGGCCTATCTGTCTATTTTTTATTCTGAAATCTGACTCTTCTTGGTGGAGGAGTATCCCTGTAATCTTCCTTGTATATCCTTCTATCCCCTTTGATTGTTTGTGCATAGATTTTTGGATATGTTTCTTGCTCTGTTGTTTTGGAGCTTGATCCCTTTTCTATCTGATTGTATCCTAGTCTAGTCTTGTCAATATGAGATTTTGGACTGTTGATAATGTCATCCAAAACTTTTGGGTTATTCTGCATATTTTTATTTTGAATATCCTTTCTTAGTGTGACAATCTTTGCTTCCAAGTTTCCAATGATTATGTCCTTTTCTTCTAGCTTTTCTTTGACTGCTTCTTCAATTCTTTTATCTTATTCTATTTGAACCTTCAATTTTGTGATCATTTCTTCTAGTTCTCGAGTGTCATTTTTCTTGTATAGTTCTACTTGTAATCTCTTGTTTTTCTTCTTTTCTCTTCTGATAAATTCTATGGCACACAATAATTCTTCTCGATAGTCAACTTCTGCCTCTTCAATTTCTTCTTTGACTTCTTCATATTCTTCTTTGGCTTATTCATATTCTTCTTCGAAGTCTTCTTTGTCAGAGTCTTTTACTGCCATGAATAGAATTCTTCCCATCTCACTGTCACTGACTTCATCTTCATCTAATGATGAGATGTCTTGTTTGGTGCATAAGCGTTTCTTGAAAACTTTCTTTGTAGTTCTTTTTCCTTTATATGTGTGTTTAACTTTTGAGTAACCCTCATCATTTCTCTTTTTATTATGAGGAGATTTGTTAGAAAAATTACCAATACCATCACAATTAAAACAAATTAAAAGAAGATTACCTCTATACCTACCGTTGGTTCCCTTGTTCAGTATTTTGATGAAGTTGACCACATCTTCATCATCTTCTAACACGCCACTGTTGTTTCTATATTCTTCTTGTTCTTTTTTCTTTTGCTTTGATCTTTTGGATTCTTTGAAGGCTGCTTATTTTACATCTGGAATTTCATGTTTAGTTCTCATTTCATATGTTGTGAATATTCCATGCAGTTTGTCTATGCTTATTGAGTTTAGATCCGATCTTTCTTCTAGTGCTGGTATCTTAGGGTTAAATCTCATAGGAAGAGATCTTAGTACTTTTTGAAAAATTACAGATTCTTCGATTTCTTCTCCCAATCCTATGATTTCATTCATTGTTTCATCGACTCGTAAGAAGTAGGCTGCAATATTCTCATCTTCCTTCATTTTTAGTTGTTTGAACTGACCTCTGTAAGTTTGAATCTTTGCTTCTTTAACTTTTGTATCTCCATAAATATTTTGAAGCATGTCCCAAATCTCTTTAGTGGATTTACAATGTGTAACTTTGTTGAATATTGTATCACTGAGACCATTCAAAAGTGCATTTTTGGCTTTGGAATTATTCTCATCGAGTTTCACTACTTTGTCATTTGTCGATGGAACTGTTGGTTCTGTGTATCCATCTACAATTGATTGTCAAACTTGAAATCACTATGCCTGTATATATGTCTTCATCCTTATGCTCTAGAAAGAATACTTTTGTCCATCAAACTGTGGTATTCCATTTTTATACAAGTTGGTACTCTCCATGATCTACCTTTCAGTGGTTAAATGATTTCTGAAGGAACCTACTCTGATACCAATTGTTGGATTAGTGAGAGGGGGGGGGTGAATCAGTAATAGCGTAATTATAATATTTTTTCTTCAAATAATCCAAGTGTTATATCAATGTAGAATTATTATCCAATAATGAGAAATAAGAAATGAACAATCACACACATACACAGTACACCAGTGTTTTACGTGGAAACCCAAATCGGGAGAAAACCACAGAATGTTTTTTCTTATATGTCTTGAAGAATTACATTCATTGGTGTTACCACAAGATTGGTTAAGGTGCCAAGTGTCAAGAAAAAGCATTGAAAACACTCTCACAAGGTTCCAATAATCAAAATCACCCATGTATTTATGCTACCGAATTGCACGCAGACACATAGGCGGGCGCTACCTAAATTTGCTACCTAAATTCTGGCAGAAAACGAATTTTACAGAGTTATTTTACCAGTTTTGAGTCACTAACTTGAAACTTGGATTATGAAAAATTGGGAAGGTATTTTTGAAAACAGGAGGAGGTGTTTGTTCATAACATTCCAAATAACAAAACCCTCTCTCAGTTTTTCAAAACGTGGTATGTTTTGAGAGATATTATACATAAAAGTGGCACTACCAACTATTTTACAGCGGTGCTACCTAATTTCCTGTAGCAGTCATGATTTTGATATTTGCCTTGTTGGGAGGTTGCAACCTGTTAAGGAGGATTCAAATGGATTATAAAGGATTAGTTACATGTCAAGGGAAACCTGCACCTAATATTTATCTCCATCAAAGTCCTCATGCATGAGGTGGAAACAATTTATTAATGACTTCCAACAAATTCCTGAAAATTAACAGTTTGTTGGATTTTTGTCTCTTTGATTGTTGCCACCTATATCCAAGGCTTATAATCCAATGGAGGAGATGGTATTCTACCTCCTAATGTTATTTGAATGTTATTTTCTATTTAAGGAATAATATATCGTGAGGATAAGGGTTTGGATTCATGATCCAGGAGAGAAAAGAGCTAGAGGAACAATTTATTTGCTCAATTGTAAGCCTGAGGGCCTGTTGTAATTAGCATTTCTGCCATTATAGATTCATGAAAGTTTATTATCATACTTTGTTTTCTTTGTTATAATTTTATCTTGTCATCTTGCTTGAGTAATATTTAAATATTTTGAAGATCAAAAGTTGCCTTTGGTTAATGAATTCATGAGCTGCAAAGGATTTGTGGTAATTGCTTGTTAATAACAGATTAATGCTCAAGCACCCTTTAATCTATATCACAGAAAGGATATATGTTATGTGGTTATTCTTCTCTTTGTTTACCTTCTATTCTTCTACCCATATTTTCATAATCCTTTTGTCTGGTAGGTGACTTGATTGCCTTTGATATGTAGGATGTTGTGACTACATGCCTAATGGAATGTATTTGCAGTAGTTTGATGCCCTCCTTTTTACTCTTCTCTTGATGATCCACCTATTCAACCTATTTGAATCCATTTACATTTATGTGTTACCAAGCTTACTCTCATTTGCAGTCTGGGAGTGACTCTTGGAGTGATAACATAATTGGCATCGTTGTCGGGGACAGATTTGAGCAGATTGAAAAGCACCCTGGGAAGAACGAAATTCCCCAGCTCCAACTTTAGATGGTGACTGAAGTTGGACACCTTCAAGATTGTACATTCACCATGGCAACTCCAATCTGTAGAATCTGTTAGTGACTCGACTGGAATGAGAACAATTAAATGGCTATGAAGGTTATCCTCACTAGGAGGTTTGCCCCACTCAATTTCTCATCCATAGATGATTATCCACATCCTGTGGTTCTTATTAATGAATGGCAAGATTTTCTGCCTAGATTTTATGAAGGTAAGGATAACATCCCTATTGAGCATGTTCAATAATTTCATGCTTTGATGCAGCAACTTGACATCCATCATGAAGATATTTTGAAGAAAATGTGCATGTATTCATTGGATGGGGATGCACGTAAATGGTATTTCTCATTACCCCTTTCTAGCATTTCATCCTTGAAGGATTTCCATAGAGTATTCAATGAACACTGCAAAAGGTTTTATCCCTTCGAAAGTATTTTTCATAATTGTTGTAAGGGATATGTAGAATGTGCTCAAGATCTGTTAGATTACTCTTTCGAATATAAAGATGAAAACAATTTTATTCATTGTCCAAATGAAAGAATAAAGAATACTCATGTATTCGAAGAGGAAAACATTCATAACTTGTTTTCAGATGAAAATCATGTGTATGAACAACTAGAAGCAACAATTATTGTTGTTCCTGAAATGGATATTTTTAACAATTATATTCTTGATGCAATTATTGTTTTTGAGGTTGATCATAGGTATGAAGGGCAACCCATTTTTGATGAATATTCTAGTGATGATGAGCTGGAAGATTATCCTATATTTGATCACTATGAAGACAGGGAGTATGATGCAGAGGTTGGCCTTGTCACAGAAGACATAACCCAAATATTTGACCAGGAGTAGCGCTTAGTTGAGGCACATGAAGAGATCGTCTATACACAACCATAAGTAAATCAACAATCATCAATTGATCAGAAGCCACCTAACTCAATCCTTATTCCACTTGTACCCATAGTTTATAGTAAGCAACTTGAAGTGGAAAAAGAAATCTGCCATCAGTCCCATGTGTTTTGTCACCATTTTCATGACCCTGTAGGGGTGTATATGGATTTGTATTTCTCAAATGTTTTGGAACTTGTAAACTTTATTGTGTCAGCAGTAGTCAGAGGAGATATATGAAATGTTTTCAAACCATTGTCATATTGCTCTTGTGTGCTGTCAATCATTGGAATTATAAATACTCATGTCAGAAAGTTGCTTGAATGGCTTTGGTGGAAGTTTGCTTTCACCTAGCCCATTGTAAAAGACAGTTAGCTTAGGTTTTGTACATAAATAAGCTCCATCAAGAGAAGGTGTGTTTTCTTTCTGTTTGAAAGTAGAGTAATATAAGTTGTCAGTATTTTTTCTTCAGCACGATGCAACAGAGAATGAATCCACAAGCCCAAATGATAAGGCACCGAAACTACAAGAGTTCTTAGAGCCTCATAGGGAGGACTCTATCCCCCATCGAGCTTATGTTAGAAAAAGATGTGTTAAGGTGCCAAGTGTCAAGAAAAATCATTGAAAACACTCTCACAAGGTTCGAAGCATCAAAATCACCCATGGATTTATGCTACCGCATTGCACGCAGACACACATGCGGGCACTACCTAAATTCGCTACCTAAATTCTAGCAGGAAATGAATTGTGCAGAGTTATTTTACCATTTTTTAGTCACTAACTTGAAACTTGGATTATGAACAATTGAGAAGGTATTTTTGAAAACTAGAGGAGGTGTTTGTTCATAACATTCCAAATAAAAAAAACCTCTCTCAGTTTTTCAAAATGTGGTATGTTTTGAGAGATATTATACATAGAAATGGCGCTACCAACTATTTTACAGTGGCACTACCTAATTTCCTATAGCGGTCATAGTTTTGATATTCACCTTGTTGGGAGGTTTCCACCTGTCAAGGAGGATTTGAATGGATTCTGAAGGATTAGTTAGATGTCAAGGGACACTTTTACCTCCATCAAAGGCCTCATGCATGAGGTGGAAACAATTTATTAATAACTTCCAACAAATTCATGAAAATTAGAAGTTTGTTGGATTTTTGTCTCTTTGATTGTTGCCACCTATCTCCAAGGATTAGAATCCAATGGAGGAGATGGGATTCGACCTCATAAGGTTATTTGGATGTTATTTTCTGTTTAATGAAGGAGATCTCTTGAGGATAAGGGTTTGGATTCATGATCCAAGAGAGGAAAGAGCTAGGGGAATAGTTTATTTGCTCAATTGTAAGCCTGAGGGCCTGTTGTAATTAGCATTTATGCCATTAGAGATTCATGAGAATTGCTTATCAGAATTTTTGTTCTTTGTTATCATTTTATCTTGTCATCTTTCTTGAGTAATATTTACATATTTTGAAGATCAAAAGCTGCCTTTGGTTAATGAATTCATGAGCTGAAAAGGATTTGTGGTAATTGCTTGTTAATCATAGATTATTGTTCAAGCACCCTTTAATATATATTACAAAAAGGATCTCCTTTATGTGGATATTATTCTCTTTTCTTACCTTCTATTATTCTATCCATCTTTGCATAAGCCTTTTGTCTGGTAGGCAACTTGATTTCCTTTGATCTATACGACGTTATGACTACATGCCCAGTGGAATGTATTTGCAACCATCTAATGCCCTCATTTTTACTCTTCTCTTGTTGATCCATCTATTCAAAATATTTTAATTCATTTAAATTTCTATGTTACCAATATTTCTCTCATTTGTAGTCTGGGAGAGACTCCTGGAGTGATAACAATTGGAAGCACCAACTTCCTTTATTTTCTAGCTGCAACTGGAAGGAGGCTCCAACCCCTTAGTTTCTCAGGTTACAACCTGAGGGAAGCTCCAACTCCCCAATTATATGGATACAACCATAAGGATGCTACAACCCCCTATGTTCTCCGGCTACAATCAGAAGGTGGCTACAACCACCTGTCCTTGCCTCGTCCAACCGCCCTGAAGTAGAAGTAGAGTGATGGAACCAATGTCACACTATCACTGTGAGATATACTGTTGTAAACATGTACCAATAAATCTTAACCATGCATCAACCATGCATCAACTTGTACCTCAACCTGTACCATAAAAAAGTGCATCAACCATGCACCAACCTGTACCAAACAATTTGTAATCAAAATGTACCATAAAAAAGTGAAACCAACCATGTACCAAGTATGTACCAATAATGTGTCAACTACTCATCAACTATGACTCATCAATATGTATCAAAATCATCAACTATACACCTCATGTATGTGTCAACTCATCAACTACTTGTCTCAACCATGTACCCAACTTGTACCTCAACCAAACACCCTCATCAATTTCATCATCCAAATATGATTTATAACTATGTAATAGACCCGGTGTATATTATCACATACCTACAAACCTTCCTTAACTTTAAACAAAAAGATACTAGCATTTACATCAAACTTTTCTTTAGTCTCACATGACTAGTTTTGGATTAGTCAACAACCCTAACTTGAAATAATCATAACTTTGTACTTGTAATGAATAAAGATATGAAACTGATACACAATGTTCTTAAGTGTGTTTTGTGCAATTCCTCCAGGTGTCACTACTTGGAACCTCTCAAAAAAGTAGTTATATAAAAAATGGCATGCCTTCCTGAATTATGGCCTATTCTAGAGAGCGACCTTGTAGAGCGTTCCCCACATGGAATGTTTGTTGAATCGATCTGAAACTATTAAAAAGAATACTAAAGAGTTTAATATAACGCAAAAATTTGGTCTTACTAAATTTGGATCTTTTATGAATAAGTTATGACATTTTTACCCGAAACACCTATTTTTGACTAGTTTCAAGACTAGCCACAAACACTATTTTCCACGGAGTGTAACTACAAAAATGCAACGAATCACAAGATGAATTTTTTACCATAGATACTTGGATATGTTTCCTCAATGGAATAAAAATTTCATGGTCTGAATCATTCTATAAAAAAATTTATTGCAAAAATGGTGAGATGACCTGTAAATAACATACCTTAGAAAGCATCATCAAAAGAATTTATCCTTCCTTGAATTCCAACCTTCTTTTATTCACCTTCCCTCATAAATTCGACTTATATATCACTTGGTTACCCCATACACCTATAGGTATTCAACATTCTCAAGTGTGTCTAAAATGAGAGAGTATTGCCTCTTATTTATGCTCTCCAAGTAGCTTCCTTAAAAACATCTACTAGGTCACTTTGCCCACTTTCCTTATTTTAGGGTTAATCCACTTCTAATTTCTCCATTAAATTTATTATTTAAATAATTTATTTTGTATTCAATTTGAATTGTAGTACACTCATCAATTCACTTTATTATTTTCCTTCTAAAATCTCTTAAACCACTTTGACTACTTTGACCTTTTGGGGCTTCTAGATGACATAAGAGGGTCCTCCAACTTCATAAGGCCATAACTCTCGAAATGTGAGGAGTTGTGTGATGTTGCACATACCACTGGAAATGGAATGAAAAGCATTATCTATATAGGATAGTTTCACTAAAAAATTCACTAACCTTCATCTAATTATTCCACAAATAAGCATCGGTTCTCTAACCATACTTCTAGGATAACTCTATTTGCAAAGCGTCTTCCCGTGAGGGATTTAACCATAAGGGGACCACTTTGGACTTCATCCATTTCTACTTTTTATCAACCATGACAAGACAATAATGAGTCATATTTACATCAAACAATCTTGGGTCCATTACCCAACCTTTGTACTATGGGTCTTTCTTCAAGGGTTGACATTAATGACAACCAACCTTAATCAACATCCACTCCTCAGGCCATTCCTAGACCTCAATCTGGATGTTCTGTATTGTTACACAGTACTTTAGTTGCAGCCACTCCTTGGATGGATCCCTCTTTTCATGTAGCCACATATTGTTGCGCGATGCTTGGAAGTTCCCTATCTTCACAAACTCGTGGATAGTTTCTATTGGAATGCTCCATGTTTCTGTGACTCTATTTTGGATCTTTATCACATATATCATGAATAGGTAGTTGTTAATTTTTTTCTTCTTGGGATCATTTTTTCTATGAAGGGATGTGAGGCAGGTTGTGCTACATTTTCCTGTGCTTGGCAGGAATAGAATGTATGTATGTTATTTCCATCCAATAAGTGTAGTGAGGATGAGTAACCACAAATAGTGGAACTCATTGCCCCATTCTTGTGCATCCTTGCAGTCTTCAAGGAATGAGTTTAGTAAGTAAGGGGCCCACCTCATAGATATCCCCTTCCTGCATTGCGCCACAACTTCTACTGCTCCTTCAGGTACTTCTTCCTTTCTGCACTTTCACATTAATTTGCAACCCAACATTCATGTTTCAAATCGTGTCACAGGATCATTCATGTCGTTGATCCTGATACCCCTGTTACCCCTCTTCGTGCCATACTTTTCTCTCATCTCATCTGATATCACTTTCTCCTTGGTTTTTTCTTCTAGGTATTGTTCTAGATTCTCCCCATCTATGGGTATCCCTGTAATTACTGTGATGAGATAGAAATTGATTGGCATTGGCCTATCCATCCATAAGATGCCTCCGTGCACCCTCTATAACAACTTATTTACACATCCATTTATGTGTTTAACACACCCAATGTGCAGTATGTCTACTAGGTTCATTATGTCGGTGTTGTATAGTCCCAAGATCCACTACACATGCTCCAACAGTAGAGCGCCTGATGTTCCTTCTCCTTTTAACTCCAGATATCTCTATGCTACCAAATCTAAGAAATTTATGGCATCAGACATATCATGTTTAGAGTATTTGAGGCCATTGACCCCTCCTACCATCTCATCATACACCATTACATCTTCAGGAATCTTTGACATTACCATGGATAGTTTTGTATGTGTGTGTTGTACGCCCTGCACATTGCTTTCTCCTCGCACCTTCTCTATCACTTGTGGGGATGATACCCCGACTGTTGGTGTGTCTTGGTGAGTCGTTCTCTGCTTATCTTCGGGTTCTAGGCCCTGCTTCATTGAAACTGTGGACTATTCTTCTTGTTGTGGCCCTTTCCCCTGGACGCATCAGATTTCATCTGTTCGACATCCACTTCTGGCTGCTCGGGCTCCCGTGTGGGGTCTTTCTCCTCCTCCACATGCACTGTGGTATGCTCTTACTATGGTGTGTGTATTTTTTCCACATCCACCAATGTGGTCATCTCATTTGTTCTTGTTAGTGGCACCCAAGTGCTACTCCGTGTGTTTCGTCTGGTTCTTCTCAGTGCTCCAACTCTTGGTGGTGACATGGTGAGGAAATCTAGACTGTAGAATTCAAAATCGACAGAGGTGGGTCAAATTTTCACTCTATATCTCTTCCACTCGACTCTTCATTCTTCTCCTTAGTAAATAACACAATGGGTTTCTTTCCTCCCTTTTTCTGACTATATAGCAAGACGAAGAAGTGAAAGTTGTGTCGCACTGACAATTGTCACTTTTTCACTTTTTGTTTTGTTTCTTGCATGTTGCACCTTTCTACCAGTTAACTTCTCTCTTGTGCACAGTTTTTCTATCCCCGATTTTCATGCAACACATTGTTCTATTCTAGTAGTTATATTCTATCAAAACCTTCCATGCGCGTCTATCTATTTTTATTTTATGGCTTTTCTTCTTTTTATTTATTTTTCTCATTTTGTATCTCTTAACTTCTACTATAATAAAATATATACATATCTTCTTACTACATTGTAGATTTCTAAGCACTAGGAGGTCGAATGTCCCTATACAGTTTCATTCGACTCCCATTGATCATTCCTTTCAGTTTTGTTCCTCCCAAATCTTCTAATTGTACAGATCACCCATCTATGATAGTCTTCACTTCATATGGTCCCAACCAATGTGTTCTGAATTTCCTTGGATGCTGACGAAATTTACTATCGTACACCAAGACTAGGTCTCCCTCCTTGTAACTCTTCCTCTTGATATGTCTGCCATGATAAGATTTATCTCTTTCCTTCTATACTTCTTGCTAGAATCCTGCTAGGATCCTATCTTCTTCCATATCCATCAACCAACTTATCCTTTCTTTTACTGCACCTCATTCTGTAATGTTGGTGATTGCTGCTACATGTAGGTTAGTAACCAATAATTCTAATGGAACCACTGCTTCTTGTCCATACACCAATCTGAATTGTGTCTATCCTGTCAAATTTTTGCATCTAGTCTTGTATGCCCATAATACTGCTGGTATCTTCAAATCCCAATAATATTTGTTGACATTGAAGATATTTGTCAAAGCATTCTCTAAGATCTTATTAAAGTCTTCCACTATTCGATTTGCTTGAGGGTGATATGGTGTACTCTTTTGATGATAGAATTCAAACTCCTCAGTCATAGCCTTGATAGTGATATTGATGAAGTGATTGCCTTGGTCACTCATCAAAATCCTTGGGCATCCAAATCTAGTTATCACTTTCTCAAACAAGAAGTGTGTTGCTATCTCGGTGCTGCAATATTTTAAAGGTGTTGCTTCTGCCCATGTTGTTAAGTACTTTGTCACAGTAATGACATACGTTGCTCCTGACCTCTTTGTTGGTGAAATAATTGATCCCACAAAGTCTATTTCCCATTTTTTGAATAATTTCAAGGTTACTTGTAGTCTTAGGGGCATCTCATCCCATCTATTAGGTTTTCCAACCCTTTGACATACATCACATCTCTAGCAGTAGTCCTTTGCATATTTGTGAATGGTCGGCCACCATATTACTACGTACAATACCTTCTGTGTGGTATCTTTTCCGGCATAATGTCCTCCATATATTCCCTCATGAGCCTCTGTTAAAATCCTAGGCCTCTCATTTTAAAGAACACATCTTCTCGGAATGTTTTTTGTGCCCATATTGTATAGGTTTCTTGCAATCAATTAATAGTTTGTAGCTCTAACTACCATATTTGTCTTCTACGCGATGTTGAATTCTTGTGGCACAATTCCTATACTCAAGTATTCAATGATGTCAGAAAAATATTCATAAGATACTTGGAATGAAAATAACTTCACATCAGGTAAGTTGTCCTCTAAATTTGTAGGTTCCTCTCCATTGGTAATCCTCGACAGGTGATCAGGTCATGCATTCTACCTCCTTGGTTTGACTATCACTTCAAAGTCAAATTCCTGAAACAATAGTAACCATCTACAGATTCTCCCCACTAACACCGGATTGTTGAATAGGTATTTGAGGAAATAATGATCTCTGAACATTTTAAATTGTTTCCCAAGTAGATAGTTTATGAACTTTTGTAGTTCATATACCATTTCTAGGCCTTCTCTTTTTGTAGTATTGTAGTTCGTCATTGACTCTGACAATTTTCTGCTTGCAAATGCTATAGGATGGTCTAACTCTCCTGATCCTGGCTAATCCATAATAGATCCAAGTGCTATTTTTTATGCATCTACATGCACATGAAAGGTATTTTCCCAATCTGGAAATGCCAAAATAGGTGTTGTTACCATCTTTGCTTTCAAGGTGTCCAACCCTTATTGACAATTATCATTCCACTAGAATTTAGTATCTTTCTTCAGTGGTTTCTCCATCGGTGCAGTGATCTGTGCATATCCTTTTTTGAATTTCCTATATTAGCATGTTTGGCCCAATGTTTCTCTCAACTGGCATACTAATTTCAGTGGTGGTAAATTAACAATCACTACAATATTGGCAGAATCTACTAGCAAGCCTTGTTTGCACACTATGTGACCCAATAGTATTGTGAAAAGTGTCCCAAAGATGCACTTCTTAATATTTAATGATATATGATAGTGTATTCATATTTCCAACATTATCCTTAACACCTCTACATGGTCCTTCAACAGACTGTATACTATCCAATCATCCAGGTATACTTCTAAAAATTGATGGATGAATTCTTTGAAAGTAGCTATGACTACCCTTGAGAATATAGTTGGTGCATTATTCATCCCAAAAGGCATGATTTTATACTTGTAGGATCCACATTATGTGGAAAAAGTGGTCTTGTACCTGTCTTCAGGAGCTATCTTGATCTGATGGTAACTTGAGAATCCATCTGTGAATGAGTATGCTTCCTGGCCTCCCACATTCTTTAATACCTCATCTGTGAAAGGGTTGGGAAAATGGTCATGTAGTCAAGCATAATTCAATTTATTTATATCTACATAGATCCTTATCCATCCTTATTTATTTTCTTATGCTACCATAGGGCTTATCCATTTGGACTCCTCCACCGATTCTATGATACCATCTTCTAACATTTTGTCAATTTCTCCTTTGACCTTTTGTTTATAAATTGGATTTAGTCTATAAGGTATTTGTCTAAAAGATCTAGCCTCAGGTTTGAGAGTTATATTCATCTCTCATAGCTCTCATTCTATTCCTTTCATATCTATAAATTTTTTTGGAACATGTCACTGTATTCACGTAGTAACTCTGTTATTATTTCTATTGTTTGTTCATCCCAGTAGTTTGCAATACTGGCCATTTTGGGAATATCATTTGTCCCAATATTTACTTTATTCACCTTGATTGGCACAACAAATAATTATGATTCCATAAATGGGCCTTCCACCTCTCTTTCTCCTTCAATTTATGTAATTTGGATATTGCGCGGGTCATCCTCATCTAGTGCTTCTTCCTGCACATGATAGCATGACAATAGTTCTTTCACTGATTTTCTATTTTGTTGTTGGTATTCTGTTATGAGTTCCACCTTTGGTTCCTGGATGAATATTACCCCTCTTATCTTCTTGAGAGACAAATATATGTTTGGGTTCTCATGTTCAAATGATAAAGTTACCACAAAATTCTTTTACAATGTTATCCATTATGCAGTGCCTCTGTGCAGTTCATGGTCTACATACCAATTTTCTGGAATTCATTCTAGTGTATTAATAAACTGATGAGGGCATTATTATGGTGGTGTCATCGTCCATAGTGTTATTCACTTTTCCAAATCTTCTAGTGGCGACCCTTGTCCATTATGTCTCTACATCACTCTGCTCTTCTGCTCTACATAGAATCTAATGTGTAGTAGTTGTTTTCATTGATACTAGTCCTTACCTGTTTCTTTGTGTGCACACCACCATCTTGCATGTGTTTCCTTGAATCATATGTCCAGGGATAATATCCTATTATTTTCCAACACCTCATCTTCATCTCTTGTTAGGAATTATTTTAAATCGTTAATGCCATAGAAACTGGAAGGTTCTATGATTTATGTACCCACCCATCTTACTACATGGTCTATTCTTGTGCACCTTCTTATGGATACTTCATGTAATATATGTTTCCAATTCTCCAACCTTGTATCTGAGTCTGAAGCACATTATGTGATACTTCTCCAACTGAGTACCCCATCTGTAGTTGGATTCACATAATCTTCTTCCCGTGCGATGGTTCTGTATAACTGGGTTATTTTCTCCATGTCTAAGCAAATGGGTTGTACAAAGCTTTCTCCTTCTGATGGGTCTAGTGGTGCAACAACTCTATATTCTACTGAATCAAATGTCATATTCCTTTTCTTCAAATTGATTATGGCCTGGTTGTCAAACTCCCAATCCAAGACAAGAAATGATGGATAAGGTGTTGTGACATCCACTATTTCTAACACTTCAAAATTGGCTTTAGTGCACACTCCATCCATATATATTGGCACACCCTTTATCCTTCCAATTGGAAGAACTCTATGTTGATTTTCTAGTTTCTATTGGAAAAGTGAGTATCCTAGTGTGGGATCCCCCATACATTTCCATGTATTCTTAGGTAGCAAATTTACTTCGGATCCTAATTCCAGTATAATATCCCCCATGTTGAAATCTCCAATGTTGGAATTCAGTCTGAATTCTCTGCTTGTCCTCATCCTTGTATGCAAGTGATTAATTTTTTTCTTCTCTAAATTTACCTCTACATTTGTGTCACATCTTTCTAACATATTTTGTAATACTTTAACAAATGATGGATAATTTAGTAGTTTAACACAAGATTGCATAAAATCCTTAATAGTACTTACTTTTCCTAGAGGTTGTGCTTCATTAGTGTGGTCCAACGATGAAGGCATATCATATATTGGTATGTCCTGAGCATACTGCACAATTAATGTAGATGAAACAAGTGGCTTCAAGAATTCTTTTTTTTATTTCTTGAATGTATCCTTTTCATTATGTGCATCAAACTGCTTCTGTGGTTCGACATTCTTCTTCACCCATTGATGTTGTGTTGGATCTTGTCTTATTGCATCAGGTCCTATTTTAGCTCCTCCGTGCATGATGACATTGATATTTCTTCCATCCTCTCTAGCCTCTTTAGATATCCACTATACATTTTGATTGTTCTTATTCCTATTCTCATGGATCTTCCCCAATAGTTTCAGACAATATGCTATGGCATGATCTGATGCACGACAATACATACATCTCATAGGTGGAAGTGGACATTTCCATGCATAATGTCATGGTTGTTGATAGTTATTACATACCACCAGTCCTCTACATCTTCCAAATCCTCCTCTACCTCTTCCTCCACATCTATATCCATTTCGATCTCATGGCTATGTGTTGTACTGAGGTACCTGATTATACTACACGAGATTATACTGTGGTTGCGTGGTATTGTACTCTAGTTGCACAATGTTATATTGCTACTGCATAGTGTTATATGGGGCTAGTACTTGGTTAAACTATGGTTCAGATTTCCATGGACTCATTTATGTCTGCACCCTATATGTGTCTGATGTTATTTCCCTCATCAAATCCATTTTTCTATAGTCTTTGTCATCATGGCCCACTGATTTACAAAAGTTTTAGTATGAACTCTTAGGCATTGTCTGGTATTTTTGCATCATTGGACAATGATATGGATCATTCTCCTATGTCTTACAAGTTTTATACCATAGTCCTACTGATGGAAAAGGGTTTGGCTGTCCTATTTCCATATACTGTGTGAAAGTTAGGCATTTATTCTTTTGGTGTCCTTCTATCCTACATGTGGTACACCAAACAACTTGTCTTTTGTCCTTACCCCTATTCTGGTTCAATTGAAATGTTAAGTTCTTTAGATCCTCCTTTATATCCTCTATTGTTGGATCCATCTTTTGATATTGGTTCTCATCCAATTGTAGGGATTCCTGCAGAGCCTCTTCCCAAGTCTAAAACTTCTTCTATGTAAAAGGGTATTTCAAGTGTGGTAGTAGTGAGTTCATAAACATATGCCTATGCTTCATATCTGTCATGACATACTTGATCTTTCCCTTCAATCGTTTGAATCTCTGGTCAATCTCCCACACATATTCTCTTGTTTTCTGTCTGATCTCTATCATCTCATTCATGTAATGATACTCTGAGCTAGGCTTTTGGAATTCATTTATCAATAACTTCTTGATATATGAAATTATCCTTGTTCTTCCTGGTGGGATGTTTACATCCAATCTCATGCACCAATCTAGTGTGCGGTCTCTTAGCATGATACATAACAGTGCAAGTTTTGTATCCTCATATGTGATCTGTTTTTCTTCCCATACTTCTCATAGATGAACAAGTGCTTCTTAGGGTCCTCAGATACCTCTCCATTCAAATATGGTAACCTCATGGTGGGATCATCTCATGCCATCCTGAATGATGAACTTCTACCTCTGCGCGGTGTAGATAATTGACTACTAATTCTTGACCTGGCTCCTCCAGTTTCTTCTCCTTCACTAGATGTACTTCCTGTTGTCTACCTTCCCGTGAAATTTGGTTATCTAAATGGTGGTGTTCGTATTGGTGTATTAGTCGCACATGGGTTTATGCATTCCACACTAACACTAACATGGATGGGAGTTCTGCTTTCAGTTTCTTCCCTTGGAACATCTATATTTCTTTCATATGTTGTGCGTAAGATTTCCTCAATCTGATCCACATCACGAAGATCCTCTATCTCTTCTTCATCACTTTCCAAGCCATCTCTCTCATCTATGGATCTCTTTTTATTATTCAACTTATATTGGTAATGTGATCCACTTTGAGTGTTTCCAACTGTTTCCATTATCTTCTTGATATGATATTCCTCCATCATGATTGGGTCCATTGTATCCTTCTTTCCCTTCTCCATTTCTCCCTCCATCCTTCCAACTCTAGTCAGTGCTTCTCCCCTTCCCCCATGCACGCAAGGAGGTTTAGATTTCTCATGCCATTGTAATTACGATTTTTTTATATAGTAAAATATTGATGGAAGTATACAATGATCTGATATACCTACCTATAGGTCCCTTCAAGAACTCTTTCTTTGTTGCACTGTAAGAATTCACGGTATCTACTGCAAATTTTGTGATGAAGCCTGTGAAAATACTGTCTAGCTAGAAATCCACTGCGCATGTGAATTCGTTGTCTACTTATTGTAACTATGTGATCTCCATATGATTCCACTCTAGCTGTCTGATTCAATTTGTAGGGTTGTTGTCTTTCAACCTTAATAGCCATTATTGCAGTACATGTAGGAAATCATAGAAAAATACTTCATGCAAGTTGTTAAATATGTACTTGTCCAAATATTTGCGTCGTGTTATTTTAGGGTTTTTGTTGTCTTTTTGTGCAAACTCTAGCTCCTTTGTCTTCAACCAGCTTTTTATCTCCACTTTCGTTGCATTCCATGGTCTGAACATCCCCCTCTATGCTTTCATTTTCTACACGATTCTCTTGTGGATCCCTCTCTCAATCCCATGCAGTTTCAGCCAACAACAAAAACATTTGTTGGTTGTTTATTTCCTCTAACTACCATTCTTGGGATGACCCAGGTTCAGGTCTACTATGGTTTCCAATAAAACCCCCAAAACTATCGGCCCTCCTGGTAAACCAGAAGGAAACACAACACACATAATGCACTGCACAGTCTCACCTGAGATAATTCTGATAGGTGGTTACAATGCTTAGGTTCTTGCAACATTGGAATGCATGGGGATCTGGGATTACACTCTGTGATCTTCATTTGTTTACTCTAACATTCATCTTATATTGAATATTCTTTCATTCTTATTCATGCATGTAAAATAGTAGATATAACTAAGTCATTCATGCATTCATCTAACATCTAATCATTGACAGTAAAGGTGTTGTATTACTGAGAGTGGGGGTGAATCAATAATAGAGGAATTTAATCCTTTTTGACAAAAAATGCAAGTGTTATATCAATGTAGCATTATCATCCAATAGTTATAGATTAAATAAACAATGAACAAATGAGAAATCACACACATACACATTACACCAATGTTTTTACGTGGAAACCCAAAGTGCGAGAAAACCACAAAATTATTTTTCTTATATGTCTTGAAGAATTACATTCATTGGAACAACCAACTTCCTTTTTTTCCAACTGCAACTGGATGAAGGCTCCAACCCCCTAGTTTTTCAGGATACTACCCGAGCGAAGCTTCAAATCCCCAGATCTCTAGCTACAACCAGAAGGAGGCTACAACCCCATATGTTCTTCGGATACAACTGGAATTTCGCTACAACCACCTTTCCTTGCCCCGTCCAACCACCGTGAAATATAAATGCCAAATGTAGACAACCTGTCACTGTCACTGAATCAACCAATACCATTGTCAACCTATAAAAATAACATGTAACAACCTGTACCAATCAACCTACACCAAACAAATTGTACCAATAACCTAAACCAAAATGTACCATGCATCAACCATGCATCAATTACACATAAACTTTGACTCATCAAGATGTGCCAACATCATCAACTATACACCTCATGTATGTGCCAACTCATCAACTACTTTTCTCAACTATGTACCCAACATGTACTTCACCCATATACCAAAGACATACACCAATATAGCCACAAAAAATTCATCACTCTATCCATAAACCAAATAACATAAACCCTTACATCAAACCATGTTCCACAACCTCATTGTTATGTAGCCTCAAGCTAAACCAACAACTTCAACAAAACATCACAGTCGAAAGCCCAATACCCATATGCCAAATACCAACAACAAAATACCAACTGTATCTCTCAACAAATATGATATATGCAACAATATTGAACATCCAATACTATCTCAAGTGATAAACCCTAGCGCACAAAACATAACTCAAACAAGATGTGCCATATCCCTCATAAATAGACCCCAACCATGTTGTTGCTGCGATTTTTCTGCCGCGATTTTTCTGACATGATTTTTTTGTCGCACTTTTTCTACTGCAATTTTTCTATCACGATTTCTCTACCGCTATTTTTTTGTCGCGATTTTTCTGTCGCGATTTTTCTGTCGCACTTTTTCTGCCGTGATTTTTCTACCGCACTTTTTCTGCCACGATTTTTCTGTCATACTTTTTCTAGCACACTATTTCTACCGCACTTTTTCTTCTGCACTTTTTATTCCACTCTTTTTCTTCCGCAACTTTCCTGCTGCACTTTTCCTGCTGCACTTTTTCTGGTGCAATTTTTCTTTATCAATAATACCCGCCCAAATAACCTTTCACAAAAATATAGATTCAATGATACTCTAGTGTGATTAAAATGGGAGAGCCTTCCCTCTTATTTACACTTTCATGTAGGATCCCACTTTCCTTATTTTAGGGAGTTCTCCATTAAATTTATTGTTTAAACAATTTCTTTTGCAATCACTTTGACTTTTGGGGGCTTCTATATGACTCATGAGGGTCCTCAAACTTCACATGGCCATATTTCTCTAACCGTGAGGAGTTATGTGACATTCCACATACCACCAGAAATAGCATGACAAGCACTATCCATCTAGGATAGTTTCACTGATAAATTCACTGGCACTCATCTCATTATTCCACAATTAAGCATGGGTTATCTAACCATACTTCTAGGATAACTCAATCCACAAAGCGTATTCCCATGAGGGTTTTCACCATAAGGGGACCACTTTGGAGTTCATCCATTTGTACTTCTTATCAACCATGATAAGAAAATAATGAGTCATCTTTACTCAAACAAACTTGGTTCCATTACCCAAACCTTTGTGCTACCATAATTTTCTACCGGACTTTCTTCAAGAGTTGACATCAATGACAACCAACCTTAATCAATAATCTCCTCTTTTGGAATTGATGGCAACACTTTGATGCAATACTGAAATCTTGTCATGCAATACTGAAGTCATATCACTCATGCTCTCCCTGGAACCATGCCTCTATCCTATGCATCTCTATCACCTTTTCTCGCCCTAGAATCATGCCTCTATCCTATGCATATGATAAATCTCTCCCCCTTTGTCGTCAATGGCAAAGGTATATTTCCATTTGGGGATGCTCCCCCTAACTGAACTGTCCTCTTTATGGTTCTTCCTCTTGTACATCTAAGACATATAAGATAAGCATTCAAAATAATTCATTTTGGAGTAGAAATAACTCTAATTATCTAATGAAGATACTCAAAGGTTTCCCATGGAAGTGGTTTTGTAAATATGTTTTCCACTTGTTTTTTTTTCCCACATACTCAAATCTGATGTTCTTTTCTGCAACCTATTCCTGTAGAAAATGATACTTGATTGGAATTTGCTTCATCTTGCGGTCCATCATTAGGTTCTTTGAGATACTAATGGTCCTTGTATTATCACAATAGATTGGAATGGGATCATCATTCTCAACCTATACATCTGTTAGAGTTTGTTTCATCCAAAGAACATGTGTACAACATGTTTTTTCTACAATATACTCTGCCTCAGTTGTAGATAAAGATATTGATGATTGTTTCTTGCTTAGCCATGATACTAAACACACACCCAAGTAGAACATTGCTCCACTGGTGCTTCGTCGGTCATCAATACAACTTGCCCAATCTACATCTGTGTAGAAAATAAGTGATAGATCCTTTCCTTTTGGATGCCATAATCCAAACTCTTCTGTTCCTTTGAGATATCTGAAAATCCTCTTTACTGCTAATACATGTGATCCATTTGGTGCTTCTTGAAATCATGCCACATGTCAAACTGCCTGCATTACATTTGGTCTGGATGTTGTCACATATCGTAGGCTACCAATCATTGACCTGTATTGCCTCTGATCTGTAGACTTTGAATCATCATATTTTCTCAACTTGCAACTGGTTTGCACGAGAGTGATAACTGGTTTGCAATCTTCCATTATGAACCTCTTTAACATTTCTCTGATATACTTGGTTTGAGAAATAAAAATTCCTTGGTTTCTTTGACGTATCTAAAGTCCCAGAAAGAAGGATAGTTCTCCAAGTAATGAAATTTCAAATTCATTTTGCATATCCTTTTCAAATTTCTAGCTTAACCTGTCATCATCACTACCAAAAATTATATCATCAACATAAACTTCAATTAATAAAATACTATTTTGACTTACCTTGATGTAGAGGTTGTTGTCTGCACTTCCTTTTCTGAACCCTGTCTGTTGCAGATACTTATCCAGTCTAGAGTACCATGCTCTAGGACCCTGTTTTAGACCATACAATACCTTCTTTAATTTACACACATAATTTGCATTCTCTGACAACTGAAATCCTTCTAGTTGTTCAATGTAGATTTCTTCTTCAAGTTCCCCATTCATAAAATATGATTTTACATCCATCTAATACACTTTAATATTTTTGGAGCATGCATGAGATAAAATCAATCGGATTGTTTCCATTCTGGAAACTGGAACAAATGTATCTTCAAAGTCGATTCCCTCAACCTGTGCATATCCTTTACATACCAATCTATATTTGTTCATTGTAACATTTCCATCTTCATTCAATTTATTCGTGTATACCCACTTTGTGTCGAACACATTCTTATCCTTTGGTATTGGAACCAATTCCCAAGTGTCATTCTTTTCTATTTGATCCAATTCTTCATCCATGTCCTTATTCCAAAATTCATCCCTGCTGGCCTCTTCAAAACAGATTGGTTCAATCATAGATGAGAGTTCTAGGTGTGTTTGTTCTGGTGAATGCATTCTTCTTCTAGTCTCAACTCCTACATATTTTTTTCCGATAATGTCATCTGAAGGATGATTCTTCTATACTCGTCTGCTAGGTGTCTTTGGAGTCACTTGTTGAACTTCCTCTTCTACTTATGTTGGATCCTCTTCATCTTCCAGTTCTTTTTCATCTTCTGTTTCATCTTTGTAAAGTTGTTCCATTGATTCATTTTCTTCTTCCTTTAATTCTTGTCTATCTGTTTCATCAATTGTTACGTTGATTCTTTCCACAACTTTGTTCAATCTTAGGTTGTAACACTTTTATGCTTTCCTGTACTTGAGTAACCAAAAAGAACTCCTTTTTCCATATGAGAGTCAAAATTTCCCATTATGCCATCTTTTCTTTTGATGTAGCATTTTCTTCCAAAAACTATGAAGTGCTTCACATTTTTTGGTCTTCCTTTCCATAGCTCGTAGGGATTTTTGTCAGTGTTGTTTCTGAGCATTACTTTGTTTTGAATGTGAAATGTTGTATGCATTGACTGTATTCAAAAAATATCTATCAATTTGGAATCCATTAGCATTGTTCAAGCCATTTCCTGTACTGTCATGTTCTTTATTTCAACAACTCCATTATGTTGAGGTTTCCTAGAAACAAAGAATTGTCTTTTTATTCCATGACTACTGCAGTAGTCCATGAATTCCTTTGAAGTGAAATCTCCTCCATTATTAGATCTCAAGCATTTGATTTTTGAATCCATTTCATTTTCAACCTTTTCCGTGTAGATCTTGAAGTTTTCAAAAGCTTCTGACATATTCTTGAGAAAGTAAAATGCAGTGATTCTTGTATAATCATCAACTAATAACATAAAGTATTTCTCATGTTTTAAATCCTTTGTTGTAGTTGGTCCAACTAGATCATTATGCACATTTTCCAGTGGTCTTTTCATTGAATATTCCTTTGATTTGAACCTGGTCTTTGTTTCCTTTCCTTGTTGATAATGCTTGCATAAAGTGTTGGTTGGTTTCGTGACCGAGGGAATTTCTTTGATTGCTTCTCTTTTGTTGACTTTGACAAGGTTATGAAAATTTATGTGACCCATTATTTTGTTCCATAGACAAATTTCATCTTCCTTTCCTAGACAACACTTTTCATATCCAATTTCACTTAACACATATATATTTCTTGAAGTTCTCTCATCTGTAGGAATCAATTTTCTTGAACCTTATTTTTGTATCTCACACTTTTGTGAATCGAAAATAACTTTATGACCGTCACACATTTGAATCACACTTAGAAGATAATGTTTCATATCTTCTCTAGTACAACATTTTATGCCTTGGTATTCTTGTTCCCAATTTTGACTATGCCTTTTCCAATGATTTTAGTTGAATCATCATTTCCGAAGGAGACTGATCCATCTCTTTCTTTTCTTAATGTAAGAAACTTGTCTCTATCACCTATCATGTGTTTTGAACAACCACTGTTGATGCAGGAGCATCTCAAGCGAGCCAGTGCGGAGACAACGGACAACTGGACAAGCACCCAACGCAAATTTTGAAATTGTCTTGAAGTAAATGCGCCAACCTTAAATGAGATAATTAATAAGGAGCACATTTGTAAAATGTAAATGGACCTTGAGAAATACGCTCTCGTCCTTAGTTGGTAGAAGGTATTTATGGTAGTAAATGAAGGTAGATAGAATTGAATGTGTAGATTTGACAGTTTTAGAGCACAAGAGGGAAATGGGATATAGACACCCTCATTGTGTATTGTAACATAAGCATGAGGATTATGAGGAAGAGCATAGAAGAGAAGCAGAGAGTTGTGTGAAGACACCCATGTACAGATATTTGAATTAATAGAGAAAGCTTTGATTCAAATTCATGGCATCGTGTTTGTTCTCTGTGTATGAATACTAAATGTTATGCTCATGGTTATTTTACTCTTTCTGCTGTACATTTTCTTTTATGCTATGTATGAATGATTTCTTGTTGAATGATTGAAATTTGAGAGAGAGAGTAAGAGAAATGAGTTTCAATTGTTTCTCTATCTGAGCAAGAGGTTCCTGCAAAGAGTGCAGTTGAATTGTCCACAAGGAGTGCGTTGACGAAGGGTTCAGAGGGTTGTCCCTGAAAGCTCACATAGAGATAGATTTTGTTCTCATTTCCACAGAAGTGCAGTTAGGCACGGTATCCGTGCAAGGAGTGCATAGGCCGAGTGAAGTCTCAGGGTTGCGAATCTAAGCTAAGCATTGAGAGACTGTTGCTACAGGTGTGCGCAGAGTCAAAGGATTTCAACACTTGAAAGTGTTTGAAGGTTTCCACAAGGAGTGTGAGCAGAAGTTTTCTGGAAGACTTGAAGCCGTGGGAAAACTCAGTAGGATTTTAACCTTCAAAATTCGTCGAAGGAAGACAAAGAGGTCAAGTCTTTGAAAGTTTGAAGGAAGGCGTAAGCGACGTCGGACCGCAGGAGGATGAGTTCCATGGAGAGAGATACTTTCTTTAGTTGGTACAGAGGTTCTCAAAGGAAGAATGAACGATCAAAATTCTCTGAGGAGAATTCGTGAAGTCCCATGAGCCGTTAGATCTCACAGAGGATCAGGGAAGTTACAACGAGTGCTTCGAAAGGTTCTAAAATCAGGAGGATTAGGACTGTAGATCCAAGCCACCAGGGTTGTTGGATTTGCAAGCGGATTTCTATTTCGGGATTTTGTAGGTGGAAGTCCCGTAAACTTTGCAACAGGAATCACAATATCATGAAACGCGAAGTCTTGAAGGCTAAAAGGACGGTGTCGGGCCAGAGGAGTCAGCGAGGCAGATAAGTGGCGCTTTACCGACATAGAGTCAAACTCCATTAAACATTTCGGGTTTTCGCGGGGTAAATATCTAAGTCCCTTGCTTTACGATTCACGATATTGTGAAGTCTGAAGTCCCGACAGAGTAAAGGGGCGTTGAAAGGTTAACCTTACGGACGCATCGACGTTTCGATAAATCGGGTTTCGGGAGTCGAGGAGATGAGTCGCTCAACATCGCGATCGCCGAAACCGCGATAGGGAGAAGTCTAAAGGAGAAAGAAGAAAGGTCAGCATTGACTGTTTTCAGGTTTTCAGAGATTTAGAGGCAAAGCGCTTGACCACGGGATTCGCGAAGGAGCTAAGTCCAATCTCCCAAAGTACAAGGGGGGGAATTTCTTGAAGTTAGACTGTGGGCATAGATTTTTTGAAAGGGAAATATAAGAGCCATTGTCGAGAGCTCTTCAGGCCAAGGAGAAAAGAACGATCTTGTGTATGTAAACCTTCCGACCCGTGGGTTGAGGAGGGGCTTCGCACATCGTCGTTAGTTTTGGTATTAGATCTCAGAAAGGTTCTTTTCTTTCTGTAGTAGAGAAAAAGAGAATTCACCATGCCACCAATGAGAAGGGACAGACAAACACTCGATCCACTAGAGGAGAGGGAGATGCCGAGAAGAAGAGGTAGGAAGATGATTGATCCAGCCACGGAGAGAGAGATGCATGATCTATGAACCAAAATCGAAGACATGGAGACAGCACAAAGGCACATAGTTAGTGATCGGGATCTTAGTGATTCTGAAAGTGAAATTGAGGTTGAACATGAAGAAGAAGTTGCAGCTGAATATGCAGCAAACGAACGTTTGATTAGAGCTATTGCAAGAATGGGTGCAAGAGCGAAAATGGACATTCTAGTTTATGAGGGAAACTTGGATGTAGAGGAGCTTCTAGATTGGATTAAAGCTCTAGACACATACTTTGACTAGGAAGATGTCGAAGAAGACAAGAAGGTCAAGCATGATGTCACAAGATTGAAAGGACATGCAACATTGTGGTGGGATTAACTACAAGCTGACAGACGTTGTAAGGGCAAGCAGAAGATCAAGAGCTGGGATAGAATGATCGTGAAGATGAAGGTGAAATTCATCCCCAGTGATTACTAGATTACTCTGTTCAGGAGAATGCAGAACATGAGGTAGAAGTTGGTGACAGTGAAAGAATACACTGAAGAATTCTACAAGCTGAACATCAGGTCAGGTCATCGGGAGAGCGATGATGAAAAATTTGCCAGATACATGAATGGCCTGAGATACGACATTCAGGATGAGATGAGCATGGTAACCATCCGAACGGTGGAAGATGCTTATCATATGGCTCTAAAGACTGAAGAGAAGTTGAGCCGAAAGTAGGGTCAGAGAGGCCAAGGCAGAAGTCAACCCAGAGGCAAATCGGTTGCCTAGGATAAATATCAGAAGCCCAAGGAGGACTGGAAGAAACCTCAGACTAGAACTGAGAGAGGAGGAATCTCACAGTGAGGGAAATATGCTGAATAGAGAGGGAAGCATACTGAGCAGGGAGGAGATTATGCTGATAACAATACTTTTCCTCGTACCAGAGGTAGAGGAAGGGGAAGAGGTGGAGTAATAACATGCTTCACATGTGGAAAGAATGGGCACAAGTCTTATGAGTGTCCTGAAAAAAATAAAGAAGGAGGAGAAGCTCACATCGCCGAAGCACAAAGGTAGGATGTTGAGGCAGAAGATGTTGAAGGTGGAAGATCGCTGATGATGCGGAAAGCTCTTTTGACACCAGAGAAGGAGGTGGAGTGATCCGGATTATTTTCGGCACGAAATGAGAGCAGAGATATAACACAAAAACATTCAGAGATATTGCAAGAGAGACAACAATTTAACAGAGATATAGCAAAAATATAACAAGAGTCACAGATATACAGTAATACACGATTTCTATTAATGAAATAAATGTACAGAGACTGTAAAATACAGAATGAAAGACTCGCTAGAATGGTGGTAGCTTATCTCTGAGAAGAGATGTGATGGCTACTTCCATCCGTGAGAAGATGATTACAATGAGGCTCGGAAGGCCTTTTTACAATAGACGAGAATGCTGAAAGTCCTAGACATCCAAAAACCTAACCCTAGGAGATGAAGCGCCAAAAGTCATGTGGGCCCCGTTTGGGTAAGTTAGTACATCAACTTCCCGGGGTCGTAACTTTTGCATACGATCTCTGTTTTAGGCGTGTGATAGCTTGTTGGAAAGGTATCATCAAGGAGATTCATTTTGGGGGATCAATTATACCTTTAGCTATCATTGAGAACCTAGATCTCGAAAAATGTTCATTTAGGCCCTCAAAATGGCCCCGGAAGTTAAAACCTGCTTAAAATAGTAAATTGCCAAAATTGCCAGAAAGCCATTTTGAGCCATTTGGAAAAGGTGGGTGGCCATCGATATCCACCTGGATCATGGAGAGCTCAGTCTAAAGAACCAAAATTTTCTGGACTGCTTGCAAAACTAAGGACAGGGTATGCAAGGTCATTGTGGACAGTGGTAGCAAAGATAATCTCATTTCTACAGAGATGGTAGAAAAGCTAGAGCTGGAAACGATTGATCATCCAAGCCCATATAGAGTTTTGTGGATACAAAAATGACATCAGGTAACTGTCACTAAACAATGTTTAGTTGAATTCAAGATAGGAGGATATAATGATAAGATACTTTGTGATGTTATTCCCATGGATGTTTGTCATCTATTACTGGGTGGACCATGGTAATATGACAGGAATGTGATTCATGATGGGAATGAACACATACACCCTAGAGAAGAATGGGAGGACTCACATGTTGCTTCCAATCAAGGATAAGGAGGTAAAACCGGAAGTAAGTAACAATGTACTTCTCATGAGTGGGAAGGAACTTCTTACAGAGGTGAAGAAGAAGGAGGATCCACAATTCATTGTGGTTAGGAAACTGAAGATTGTATTGACCAGCACGAGAGTAGATGATTTACTAGAAGAAGTTCAGGAACTGTTGGAAGAATTCACTGACATAATAGTGAACAAAATACCTCGGCCATTTACACTGATCATAAGTGTGAGTCATCATATTGATCTCATCCCAGGAGCCAGTTTTCCAAATAAATCCATGTACAGATTGACACCACAAAAGAATGAAGAAGTCAAAAGACAAGTCCAGGATTTGTTGGACAAAGGATTGGTTAGGGAAAGCTTGAGTCAGTGTGTTGTTCCAACAGTACTCAGTCCAAAGAAAGATGGAGGCCGGAGGATGTGTACTGACTCGAGAGAGATTAACAAGATAACCATTAGGTACAGATTTCCATTGCCAAGGATGGATGATCTTATGGATTGCTTGAGTGGAGAAAAATTATTTTCAAAGATTGATTTGAAAAGCAGTTTTCATCAAATCCGCATGAGAGAAGGTGATGAGTGGAAGACAACATTCAAAACCAACGAAGGGTTGTATGAATGGCTTGTTATGTCGTTTGGATTAACAAATTCGTTGAGTACCTTAATGAGGTTGATGAACGAAGTCCTGAGGGAGTTCATCGGAAAATTTGTTATCGTATATCTGGATGACATACTGGTTTTCAATAAAACAGTGGTAGAGCATATGAAGCATTTGGCTACAGTGATGGGGAGGTTACAACAAGAGAAGTTGTTGATAAACATGAAGAAATCCTCATTCATGAAGATAGAGCTCATTTACTTGGGGTTTGTTATTTCTGAAGATGAGTTGAGGATGGATCCAGATAAGGTGGAGGTAATCAAAAATTTCCCATCACCGAAGAATATCTTTGAGGTGAGAATTTTCACGGATTGGATAGTTTCTACCGAAAATTCATTAGGAATTTCAGTGGGATTAGTGCACCGATGATGGATATAGTGAAGAAAATACATAAGTCTTTTCACTGGACTGAAGAAGCTAAGAAGAGTTTTAATCTGTTGAAGAGGAAAATTTCGGAACAACCAATTTTGGTGTTGTCGGATTTCCAGAAGACATTTCAAGTGAAATGCGATGCAAGTGGGTTTGCAATAGGGGAAGTCTTGAGTCAAGAGGACAGGCTAATAGCATACTTTAGTGAGAAGATGGATGAAGATAAAGTGAAATACTCCACTTATGATAAGGATTTCTACACTATTATTCAGGAATTGAAAAAATGGAGACATTATTTGATCCCGAAAGAGTTTGTCTTATACAATGACAATCATGCACTACAGATTGTGACTCAACAGGAAAAATTGAATCAGAGGCATGTCAAATGGGTGGAATACATGCAAAATTTCACTTTTGTGATTAAACATATTTCTGGTACTGCTAACAAAGTTGTTGATGCTTTGAGCAGGAAATGTTTTCTATTGCAGGAGTTCAAAGTCAAAACATTGGGTTTTGCTGATATCAGGGACATGTACAAGGATGATCCAGATTTTAAGGAGGCATATGAAGTAGCTAAAAATACAATCCTCATGGATAGGAGCCAATGGACAAAATACATGATCCAGGAAGGATTATTGTTCAAAAGTAATCATCTTTGTATTCTGAAATGCTCCATGAGGGAGAATTTGTTGAAGGAGCAACATAGTGGAGGATTGGCATGGCACTTTGGTCATGACAAGACGTTCACAAAGTTGAATGACTCATATTTTTGGCCGGGAATGTGAGCAGATGTCAAGAGATTCGTGGACAGATGAAAAATTTGCTAGCATTCGAAGGGAAGGAAACAGAATGCAGGGTTTTATCAACCATTGCCAATACCTGAGAGGTCATGGGATGCAATCAGCATGGATTTCATATTGGGGTTTCCAAGAACGCAAAGAGGATTTGACTCAATCTTTGTGGTGGTGGATAGATTTTCCAAAATGGCACACTTCATTCCATGTTAGAAGACTAGTGACGCAACTCACATTGCGAACTTGTTTTTCAAAGAAGTCATTCGACTTCACGGCTTACCAAGGAGCATCGTTTCGGATCAAGACACTAAGTTCATAGGACACTTCTGGAGGACCTTATGGAAGAAGCTGGGAACTAACTTGTCATTTAGTTCAGCTTATCATCCTCAGACGGATGGACAGATAGAAGTGGTAAACAAAAGTCTGGGAGACTTGTTGAGAAGCTTGGTGATAGAACACCATAGCCAGTGGGACAACATATTACCACAGACAAAATTTTCTTATAACGACTCGGTTAATAGAAGCACAGGACAAAGTCCATTTCAAATTGTTTATGGCATGCAGCCGAGAGGAATTTATGAGTCAAGGGATTCAGAACAGAATACAACTAGGAGCGCTAGTGCAGAAGATTTCGCAGAGGCGATGAAAGAACTTCACATCCAGTTGAAGGAGCGACTGTAGAGTTCGAACCAGGAATATAAATGCAGAGTAGATCAACACAAGAGACAACTTCAATTTGAGGTTGGTGATTTGATTCTGGCACACTTGAGAAAGGAAAGGTTCCCGAGAGGAACATATAATAAGCTGAAGATGAAGAAAATTGAACCATGTAAGGTCTTAAAGAAGTTTGGGATGAATACTTACGATATTGAATTACCCGATGGGATCGGAATTTCTCTGATATTCAATATCTCATATTTGTACCCATATAAGGCTGAGGAAACAAGGACAGAAAATGAGCAGCCAATGATCAAGTGGACAAAGAAAATGCCAGTTGCAGATAAGCCACAGATGGAGTGCATACTGGACAAAAGAGTGAGCAAGAAGACCAGGCGAAAGCAATACCTTGAATATTTGGTCAAGTGGAAGGGCCATCCAGTTGAAGATGCCAGCTGGGAGAGTGAAGAAGAGATCCAAAAGCATGGATAGACCGTGTGTGAGCTCATGGACAGGAGCCCATGAAAATTTTCAAGCAAGGGAGTATGATGCATGAGCATCTCAAGTGAGCCAACATGGACACAACGGACATCTGGACAAGTGCCCAGCACAAATTTTGAAATTGTCTTGAAGTAAATGCGCCAACCTTAAATGAGATAACTAATAAGGAGTGCACTTTTAAAATGTAAACGGACCTTGAGCGATCCACTCTCGTCCTTAGTAGGTAGAAGGCATTTATGGTAGTAAATGAAGGTAGATAGAATTGAATGTGTAGATTTGACAGTTTTAGAGCGCAAGAGGGAAACGAGATATAGACACCCTCATTGTGTATTGTAACATAAGCATGAGGATTATGAGGAAGAGCATAGAAGAGAAGAAGAGAGATGTGTGAAGACACCCATGTATAGAGATTTGAATTAATAGAGAAAGCTTTGATTCAAAATCATGGCGTTGTGTTTGTTCTCTGTGTATGAATATTGAATGTTATGCTCATGGTTATTTTACTCTTTCTACTGTACATTTTATTTTATGCTATGTATGAATGATTTCTTGTTGAATGATTGAAATCTAAGAGAGAGAGTAAGAGAAATGAGTTTCAATTGTTTCTCTATCTGAGCAAGAGGTTCCTGCAAAGAGTGTAGTTGAATTGTCCGCAAGGAGTGCATTGACGAAGGGTTCAGAGGGTTGTCCCTGGAAGCTCAGATAGAGATAGCTTTTGTTCTCATTTCCACAGAAGTGTAGTGAGGTACATGAGCCATGCAAGGAGTGCACAGGCCGAGTGAAGTCTCAGAGTTGCGAATCTAAGAGAAGCATTGAGAGACTGTTGTTGCAGGTGTGCACAAAGTTGAAGGATTTCAACACTTGGAAGTGTTTGGAGGTTGCCACAAGGAGTGTGAGAAGAATTTTTCTGGAAGACTCGAAGCCATGGGAAAAATTAGTAGGATTTTAACCTTTGAAAGTCGTCGAAGGAATACAAAGAGGTCAAGTCTTTGAAAGTTTGAAGGAAAGCGTAAGCGACGTCAGACCGCAGGAGGACAAGTTCCGTGGAGAGAGATACTTTCTTTAGTTGGCACAGAGGTTCTCAGAGGAAGAACAGACGATCGAAATTCTCCGAGGAGAATTCACGAAGTCCCACGAGCCATTAGATCTCACGGAGGAGAAGGGAAGTTACAACGAGTGCTTCAAAAGGTTCTAAGCTCAGGAGGATTAGGACCGCAGATCCAAGCCACCAAGGTCATTGGATTTGCAAGCGGATTTCTATTTCGGGATTTCGTAGGTGGAATTCCCGTAAACTTTGCAACGAGAATCGTGATATCATGAAACGCGAAGTCCCGAAGGCTAAAAGGATGGTGTGGGGCCAGAGGAGTCAGTCAGGTAGACAGGTGGCGCATTACCGACATGGAGTCAAACTCCGTTAACCATTTTGGGTTTTTGCGGGGTATAGATCTGAGTCCCTTGCATTAGGATTCGTGATATTGTGAAGTCCAAAGTCCCAACAGAGTAAAGGGGCATTGAAAGGTTAACCTTACGGACGCATCGACATTTCGGTAAATTGGGTTTAAGGAGTCGAGGAGATGAGTCGGTCGACATCGCGGCCGTCGAAACCGTGATAGGGAGAAGTCCGAAGGAGAAAGAAGAAAGGTCAGCGTTGACTGTTTTCGGGTTTTTGGAGATTTAGAGGCAAAGCGCTTGACCACAAGATTTGCGAAGGTGCGAAGTCCGATCTTCCAAAGTACAAGGGGGGGAATTTCTCGAAGTTATACTATGGGTGTAAATTTCCTGAAAGGGAAATAGAAGAGCCATTGTTGAGAACTCTTCGGGTGAAGGATAGAAGAATGATCCTATGTACATAGACCTTCCGACCCGCGTGTTGAGGAGGGGATGTGCACATCGTCGTCAACTGTCAACATACCAACCACATTTCTTCTTCTTATATTGTAGAGTGAGTGTGCATTCTGCATTGCTATACTAATTTTGTTTTCTTATCCATGTGATTTTTTGAGGTTCCTATGTGTGACTGTTGTTATTCTATTGTGGTTTTCTAGGAGGGACTTCCATTCTACAATCTTTGGCCACATGTCCAAAGTTGTTAAATTTGTAACATTCCACTTCATTGATCAAAGATTCAAACATGTTGTAACTTATACTCTGTTTTTCACTAGGCCTTCTTGGATAACTCTTTTGTGTATGACTTTAAAAGTTGTTTCTGTTTCTATTGTTAGCTCTACAATTCACAAATTTATGTCCAAAATTGTTACATGCATAACATAAACCAAAAAATATAGTTTGGTACCTAGGATTTGAAAATATTATAAAAGGAGGTACTCTTATGAATTCTTCTTCTTCCTAAGGTCTATTTGTCATTTGTTGATTCTAAAATCTGAATATTCTCGGTGGAGGAGTATCCTTGTAATCTTTCTTGTAGATCTTCCTATACCCTTTGATTGTTTCTGCATAACGTTTTGGATTTTTTTTTTCTTTGTTGTTTTGGAGCTCAATCCATTTTATGTCTGATTGTATCCAAGTCCAGACTTTCCATGATGAGGTTTTTTACTGTTGATAATGTCATCCAAAAATTTTGAGTTGTTCTGCATATTTTTATTTTAAAGATCCTTTCTTAATGTCTCAATCTCTGCTTCCAAATTTCTAATGATCCTGTCTTTTTCTTCTAGTTGTTCTTTGAGTGATTCTTCAATTATTTTATCTTCTCACTAGTACATTTGGGTCAAATTTCGATGTCGCGTTCGGCGCAATGTCCACTTCATATTGTCAGGAAAATGAGTAACAACAGACCCCCTCAAATGTCGTTTCACATGACGCCATTTTTGCAATGACATAGATTTCATCTTTATTGCGATGTTTCATGTGGACATGTGTCATCTCAGATTTGAATCTCCAAAACCCATATACCCATCATAAGACCGACATATTGGAGGTGGCAAGATTGATGCCTTTGACGTGGCAAGAGAAACATCTTGGAGGTGTTAAGAGCGACGTCTTGGAGGTGGCAAGAGAGACATCTTGGAGGTGGAAAGAGAGACATCTTGAAGGTGGCAAGAGCGATGTCTTGAAGGTGGAAAGAGATATGTCTTTGAGGGGGAAAGAGAAACGCCTTGGAGGTGGCAAGAGAGACATTAAGAGGTCTCAGATCTGACGTGGTTTCTATGGGAGTGACACTCTTAGAGGTGGGAAGACCAACATCTTGGAGGTGGAAAGAGCGATGTCTTGGAGGTGGAAAGAGAGACGTCTTGTAGGTGGAAAGAGAGATGTCTTGTATGTGGCAAGAGTGAAGTTAAGAGGTATCATCTCTGACACGGTTTCTATGGGTGTGACACTCCAAGACGTCCCAATAGCGACTATGTTGTAGTTATTTAAAAAAAAAATACAATATCAATACTGAGAGGGGCAGGTACATTAACCTTTGATAAGATACTATCCATATGAATATTTAAATCTATATCATGGGTCTTATGCAAGGTTGGTTGAGGAGGAGGAATAACTTCCAATGGTAAAGGGGGTCTTGTCTAATGAGGTTTAGGATCACTAGGATATTTCTCGGGTGTGTTATCACACGAACTCACAATTGTTGAGCTAAAGTCCAAAAGATCAAGTGAAATCATGCATAACTTAGAGGGAATGCCCATGTCACCTCACCAACCCTCTTTCACTTCAATCCAACTTTCCTCTGAATGAAGGGGGTTTCCCTCAATTAAGATTGTGAGGACTTAGGGAAAGGAATCTCAATGTGGAGAGTGAAGTCTGAGAAAAATGCGTTTGGGTAGCTTTAGACTATTGAATAAAGTACTTGGAGGTCTCAAGATCAATGTGTTTTCATTGGGCATATGGAGTTAATGTAGCACTTCAATGGAGAACGAGGTAAAAATAAGACTTGAAATTCTATCATAGGATTATCACCTCATAAGCCTAGGTCAACCTCCTAGGAGAGAAAACCCTAGATTTTATCCTCTCATAGACACCAGGTGTCATCCTATCCCTTCAAGAGATACTAACACAGTATCAAGAAAACTATGTTTTAAACCCTAGAGGGATAGCAACTTCTAACCCCTAGAAATAAACTCTAGCCAAGAAAATCATTAAGGGGATAGCCACTCCTAACCATTAAGGAAAACCTTGAATGCTTCAATGAGTTAAGATGGATAAAAAAGGGGAAGGGGATGATCACTCTCAATCCTTCCTTAGGGTTTCAAGATTGTTCAAGGAAACAGAGTTAGCATGCAACTATTACTCTAATAGAGCATTCACCAAGATATCCTAAGAAACATCACATGAAACATAATTAAAACGCTTAAGATAAGGCACATAGCATTAAGAAAACCCATTTTCATGAAACATCCACTAGATCAATATTAAAAAAATGTGCCTAAGTATAACACAAGACGCTTCAACAAAATTTTCTCAAATGAGGGGAAAAGAGGGGCTTTGGTGCAACATATAGCCTCGAAAGGCCCTTCAATGCTCTCTTTTATGCTCAAAATCAACTATACATTCTTCAAATGTTCTTCAAGTGGGCTAGGGTTTCCTTCACCAAGCATGTAAGAAAGACCCAACATCTTCCTTCACATGTGGGAATGTGGGCTTCAAAATGAGATAACATCATATCACAATCAAGAGCCCAGAAAACTGTCCAAGGAATTACCTTCTTTACCAGTTAAGAAAACAAAGAACCATTATCCATTTACACATGGGTGTAAGATATTCAACACAAACAAATAACCTTCCTCAAGGGGTTGGCCCTAAATTTCTCTTCCAATTCAAAATTATAACTTCAATTTGAACCAAACTTAGGTAATCGTTAAAGGTCAACCCAACATTGAAATTTTATGTTTATTTCCCCTTTTTTAGGTCAACCCTCTAAGCATCTAAAGGGTCATTTTCACATGAATATATTTATGACAATCCTAATCATTTTCCTTTGAAAGTATATTCAAAACAAAACTCTAATTTATGGGATAAAAATTTTCTATGAGACTTTGATTCTATGAGAAGTCGGTTACTATTTGCTCAAATCTTTGGGCCAAAAGTGTCATAGAATTTTGAGTAGGTTCAGCAATATGTAAAGTTTTAGGCTTGGTAAATTTTTGAGAACCTAGAAGATTCTCTTCAATCTTAGAAGTGTGATCTTGTGCTTCTACAAGTATTTTTTGGGGACTTGTCCCTTAACATAAATCCAAATTTCCCCTCAAAGGATTTTGTGTATTGAAGAAGGACGATGACACCATCCTTTAATCTAATGTCCTCAGGAATTTGATTGAGTAAATTTTCAAATCTTGTGTAGAAATCCTCATAGATCATGAATAAATGACAATAAGTGTCAAAACCATGCCAAATCAACCACGAAACCCTAGGGTGCTCCATCACAAGATCAAGAAGTATGCTTGAAATGCATGTAGCAAGAAGGTGAGAACAACACATGAAACCCTAGTCCATATGTAAGCTGTTAGAAGAGATGTATATAATAGAACAATTCTTAATTGAATAAGTGTTTAAAGACACTGGAGATGGAAAATTATTGAAGACTACTATGAAAGTTGAATATGATAAAGCCAAAAGGACTTGGAAAAAAGATGGTAGACAAGATGTAGACAAAAGGAAAATGCAGATTGGAAAAGAAGGAATGGAAAAGAGGCATGAAGATAGTTGTATGTTAGGATCAAACAAGGGTATATATACAGTGCAAACACTTGAGGTAATGGGATTATCTCTTCAAATTTTATTCAGTGATTATGAACCAGTATTGATATTTAATGGGCAGGAAATTGTCTTGAAAGGACATAAAGGAGCACTAATGGAAATGACTCTTAGTAAAGGTTTCATTATGGAAGATGATAGAACACAGATTCAAAAGGAGAATTCAATCCAAGGAGGTACAACTAGTCCAGTAAAGACTATGAAGTTGAAAGGAAAAGAGGTCCATCAAGAACCTAAGGATAAGTTGGCATAGGCTGATGTACAACATAAAATTGAAGATAAGTTTATTTGTACAAATTGAAAAAAGAGAAATGGTAGATGTGATCAGCAAACTAAAAATAGACAGACAAACTGAGAGGATGAAGGAAAAGATGCTTTATTGAACTTATATGCATTTTCAGTAAGAAGAAAAGGGGTTCAGTGGAGTGTTATATTCATGGTGGTAGTAACAATTTTTATTGTTGTAAAAGGGACTTTACAGTTGAATGGAAACTCTGTTATATATGGTGATTTTGTTTCCTGTATAGAAACAAAGAGAAATTTATCTTCTAAAATGAGAAGTGAGAATATTTTGATTGAAAAGTATGAGGAATGGAAAAAGTAACTTAGTGTCTTAGATATTTGTAAGAAAAAAAGGAGAAGAATGAAAAGAAATATGAAAGGAAGGAAGGCCAAAGAGAAGAACAAAGAACAAAATTTAGAAATTAGACAACATTCAGAATAATTTGAAGAGAAAGAAGACTTTTCCAAGACAAGACAACAAGAAGGAGGATATGACAAGATTGACATTATTGGCGACGAAAGTCACTCCTGGATTGCAGCAGGAGCAGAGCCCGATGCCCATCAATTTATGTCACGATTTGTTTATAAAGGGGTGATCGAATGGAAGTTAACTCAAAACGATGTCATTTCAAATCTGAAACTAGACCAGGCATGCACGGGCAAGTGAGGTCTTAGATAAACTTCAGACAGTGGGTTGTAGTAAGGGTGAGTAGGGGGAAGACTTGTATAAGAGAACTACAAAGGTCTGTCATAAACATCAGGTTTCTAACAGACTGTAGGAGAAAACATCTAAATGCAATATCTTCTTACATTCAAATGCAGAAAACCGGAGAATACAACAATGCCACAGTAAATCCTTTATTATAACATAATTGCAATAATTCATGTGAATCAGTCAATCATGAACTCCCTTGGCATGAGATGAAAACTATATGGAAGAATGAAACTGTCTATCATTAAATAAGAAATCTTACATACAGATGCATAACCACAGAACTAGAGTGTTTGTTAAAAATTTACAATCGGGAGCTTCGCTCTACCATTGATCCCTTGAAAAATATCAAAACTAAGTATATATACTCCTAAACATTTTCCAAACAAAGGTCTACTAGAATTTCGAGATGAGGAGTCTCTTCAATCAAATCCGGCCTACACTCTTCTGTTATATGCCACCTTAATTCTGCATGGCTCGCGCCAGGGGGTAGCTGAACCCTTAAGTCTTGAATTAACGTGCGCAGGCTTCCCTAGCGAGTCGAGGACTCAGAGTGGCTTCCATGGACAGAACTAGTACAAAGGACCATCTCGGGTAGACTTTCATTCGGGACATCCATACCTTGCAATTAATGACTGAGGCGAGGTTTCAACCACCCTCTCTCTTCTTCATTCATTCCAAGCAGACATCGGGATTTAGATCACATTGAATCGGGATATGGAGAACACCGTGCCCCCCCTTCTGAAACTCAGCTTGGCACTTTTGGCCCCTTCTATACAGCCCTTCCCACTTCCTCAAGGGACCACAGGTCATGACCCTACACCTATCTTCAAAGGTTCTTTCAGCATTTCGAGGTTCGTGGATAGGAAGGAGTAGGTATTCTCTTTTCAAAATCACGATGGGCGAAAAGGCGAAGAGTCTAATCGCGTGCCATGTGTTCCTCCGAGATGAATGGATCAGATTTCTCTCGGTGCTTTGGGACCCATATTGCCAAATGGTAAACATTAGTGCCCCTCTTTCAGGCCTGTTCCTTTGTGACCAGTCACCAAAACCAAGGGCCCGATTCTGGGCGCTTTCGGCACTTCGGGATTCGATATTTCGAGATGTGAAATGACGAGGCACGCTCACCCCTCGAACTCCTGAGTGCTGACATGGCACAGATGTGCGCCGCGTGTCCTTAAGATGAATGGCTGAGGTAGAATTCGTTATTTAAAAGGAGGCCACCTTCATTCACTGGCTCGCTTGACGTGACCTGGCGCTAGGACCGTGGGCTTGGCTCCAAAGGTGCTTTCGGCATTTCATTGTTCAACAATTTCAGTTGTAATGAATGGGAGGTTCCTTGTCTCTCGAAACACCGATCCCCGATACACCGACTGACTTCCACCTATCCCAATTGGATTGGACAACCCATATTTTTTTTGAAATATGGGAGCTATCTTTTGTGGTAAATCCCAGGCAACTTGGCACCCCCGAAATCTCGATGACCGTCGATCATCTTTGTAGATGAATCTCGGCTGCTGACAACAAAACTTCACCCACTCGCTTGACTCGTAACCGGAAAAGAGATTCTCCCATGCTGCGCTTGGGCGCTTCCCGTGCAACTTGTAGACCTGGGTACTTTTGTGCCCAAGACAAAAACTGTCGCTAACATTAGGCTCCATGGGGGATAGATTCATCCCTGTGATGCTCTAAGAACTAATTCTGCAGTTTCAGTGCCTTTCTATTGGGTTATGGATTCATTTACTAAGCCTAAAATATGCAAAAAGAAAATGAACAAAGAACCAAAGACAATATTTACAAACAAAAGAGTCGTTTAAGGCTAAAAAAAAACATTTCTTTAGAAAATGTCCATTTACTAGGCTGTTGAAAACCTCTTCACCCTCCAGATCTTGCAACTTGTATGTGTTGTTGGAGAAGGCCTCGGAGATCTTGAAGGGGCCGATCCAGAGGGCATAAAAGTTGTTGTATTTTCCCTTATCCTGTCTGGGTGCATCCAACTTAAGTACCAAATCCTCGATCTCGAACTCCTTCTTCCTGACCTTCCTATCAAAAGCATGTTTGACCTTTTGTTGATGACTATGAGCTGCATCCCTCACTTGTTCCCTGATCTGTTGTACTTCCATTATCTGATGAATCCTTCTGATCATATGATTCGGCTCTCCTTCATAATCTTGAAAGAATTTCGCCACAGGTAAGGCAAGCTGAGTAGGAAAAATTGCCTCTGCTCCGTAGACCAGTTGGAAAGGTGAGATGCCTAGGGATTTCTTCATTGTCACTCGATAAACCCATAGAGAAAATTTCAACCTTGAATCCCAGGCCCTTTTTTTTTCCTCCAACAGTCTTTTGATGATCCTTAGCAGGATTTTGTTGGAGGACTTTGCTAAACCATTGCCCTGGGGATAATAGGGGGTGGAGTGAATTAGCGAGATCTGGAACTACTCACAGAACTTAATTAGAGGCTCAGATTTGAAAGAAGCAACATTATCAGTGACAATCCTACTAGGACAACCAAATATGGCTATGATATCCTCCAAGAAGTTGATAATCACTTTGTGTGATGCACTTCTGGTGGGGACAACTTCTATCCACTTAGTGAAATAATTTGTTGCAGTCAGGATCCATCTGTGTTGGCCACTTGAGGGACGATGGATTTCCCCGATGAAGTCTAGCCCCCACTGTTGAAAAGGTGCTGAAGCTATTACAGGCTTCAGTGGTAGTGATCCAAGTTGCTACTTCCCTGAGAACCTTTGGCATTTGATGCAAGCCCTGATTTCCCTACTGACATCAACGAATAAAGTGGGCCAGTAATACCCAACCCTGAGGATTTTGTGAGTTGTGGTCTTCCAGAAATGATGCCCCCCACAAAGGCCTCTATGGAAATCAAGCATAACTTTTTGGGCTTCTGGTGGGTTCAAACATCTCATCAGCATTCCTAGAGGGTCTCTCTAGTACAAGACTTGCCCAATGAGGCAATATCTAACCACCTTGAGCTTTAAAGCTCTTGCCTTACTTTTACCCATTCTGTCGAGGGGCTTCAAATCCTACAGAAAGTACAAAATGTCATGATACCAGGCACATTCTGCCAATGATAAGCCATCCTGAGAGCGTTGGCTGGGAGACTCAGCTTGCTGATTTCCTGAGCAAGTATTGATGAAACTAACCCCCAATGCTTCGCAATTGGATTCAGTGAGTAGCTTGGCTAAACCTTGCCCCTTAACCAACTTGGTGGGATTTATCTCCAAGTCAAATTCCAGGATTCTAGCGATCCATCTGCCTCTTCTCCCATCTATATCGGGCTGTACAAGGATGTCCTTCACAGACGCCGAAGGAACGTATGCGGTTACCTTTGAGTGCAAGACATAGAATCTGAAAGATTTGAGAGCTTTCACCAAAGCATAGGGATGTTTCTCCATGATTTCATACCTGATCTCTGCATCTCTTAATGCCTTGCTAAAGAAGGCAATGGGTTTCTCTCGCCCTTCCTCATTTTTCTGCAATAACACCGCTGCTACCGTATCGAAGGAGGCAAAAGAGAAAACTAGGAAGGGTTTGGAATAATTAGGACTAATCAGAACAGGTGCCTCAGTCAGTGCCCTTTTTATTTGGACAAAAGATTCCCTGGGTTCAGTGATCCATTTCACTTTGTTTCCCTTTCTAAGCATGGCTATGATGTGTTTCACCAATTCAACAAAATTTGAGACGAATCTCCTCAGAAAGTTGATCTTTCCTAAAAAGGCCTGGACTTCTTTTTTAGACCTGGGAAGTGACAAGGTTTGAATTGCCTCCACTCTGCTGGGATCAATTCTTACTCCTTCTGTTGATACTATATGGCCTAATAGCTTGCCCTCCATCATAAAAAACAAGGATTTCTTGGGATTTAGGGAAAGACCAAACCTCTGGAACTTCAAGAAAACTTTGCTTAAGTGATAGTAGTGTTCTTTATCAGAACTGGAGAAGATTGTGATGTCATCTAGGTAGATCACTACAAACTGGTCTTTCTCCCTGATGAAAGCTATATCCATGGCTCGCTGAAATGTTGCTCCTGCACTCATTAGTCCAAATGGCATTTTGGCATACATGAATGTGCCCCAAGGAGTGGTGAAGGTTGTATTTTCCCTGTCTTCAGGCATGACCGATATCTGATTATAGCCAGAAAACCCATCGATCATGGATATCCTGGATGCACCAATTACCCTATGCAGTATGTGTTCCATCTTAGGTAGGGGGTAATTGTCTTTCTTCGAGCTTCTGTTCAGGTTCCTGAAATCGACACAGAGCTTGATTTCTCCACTTTTCTTCCTCACCGGGACCAAATTGGCCACCCATTCGGAATATCTCAAGGGGATGATGATCTGGGCCTCTAACAAATTCTTCACTTCTTTCTCCATGATAGGAAGCAACATGGGGTTTATATGTCTTAGCTTCTACCTAAATGGCCTAGCCTCTTCCTTGAGTGGGATCTTGTGCTCAATGAAAGATGTGTCATAAGTCTTGAGGTCTTCGTAGGTCCATGCAAACACATAAGCTAATTCCTTTAGTAATTCAGTATATTTTTTCCTCTTTTCATTGGTCAGGCTGCTTGATAATTTGACAAACCTTGGCTCCTCCTGTGTGCTAATGTTGCATTCGGCTGTATCAACATTTTCATTCAAAACCTTACCCTTTACTACCACATCATTCCCATCGAACAGTCTTTCTAAAGGGACTAGTCCCCTAGGAATGTGATTGCTAGGTAGCTGAATAATCTTGTGATTAGAAATTTTGTTTAAAAACACCTCAGGGTGAGGGTCACCTTCCGGGTCAAGATCCTAATCAATGTGTAACACAGAAAATTCATCAACTGATTGGAGAAATTTTTCGATTTCCAGATCATCTTCGAATACCTTCCAATGCCTGACATTGTTCGGTACATAAGGCCTATATTTTATTTCAACATCATTTTTGACCATAGGCGGCAGAGGAACTTTGAGCAAACTAGCTGAAACATCTAAAGAATCAGTTGAAGTATTTTCCCGCCTTGGAATGAAGGAAATGTTAAAAGGCAAGAAGAAATTATCAATCAGGTCCCATACTTCATTGCTGTAATTTCTGAGCCGGGGATTATTAGCACGATAAGCACTTCTAACTTGCTGGATAATCAACTCAACATCTCCAAATATTGCTATCTCTTTAATTCCGATTTCCTTTGCAGCCCTCATGCCCAGAACAAGAGATTCATACTCTGCCACATTGTTGGTGGTTTCAAATTCTAGCTTGTATGACAGGGATATGGCCTCTTGACAAGGTGATATGAATACCACTCCAGCACCAACGCCTTCGCTAGAAGAAGCTCCATCGAAAAACATCTTCCAAATAGAGGGGTTTGGAGGGGGAATAGGATAATCAAGATTGGGCTACTTTCTGACTTGGAAAGGGTCTTCAGGAGCATCGGTGAGCTGCAATAAACTAGACCCCAAATCGGTGTCAAGTGCAAAGATGGGGTGATTGGTGGGGTTTGCTTCGTCACTAACAATGTAGGCCAACTGAGCTTCTCTATATAGCCTCCTTTGTTCCCCTTCGAAGACTAGAATGGTGGAATACGTGAGATCCATCTGTAATGTTCCTCCAAGCTTTTTTATCCAATATCTAGACAACAACATGCCAAATTTGGGGGGGACGTCAGCTACCACAATATCCCTGACCACACTCTTCATGGACAACTGAAACAAAGAAACCACCAGGTCTTTGATGACTCCTAGACACTACACTCTCCTTGAATTGAAGGAGTACAAATCATGATAAGTTTTTGTCATCTCCAGTCCCAATTCTTCCATCACTATTTTGGGCATAAGGTTATGGGAAGGCCCTGAATCCATGAGGCAGTTATGCAACACTTTATCATGTATGTTTAGGGATGTATAGAAGGGAGGGGATGAATCATCTCTATCTTCTACCATGGGCCCTAGGACAACTGTTGTTTTTTCATCTTGGATATTTATTGACTCAGTGGAAGGCTGGGGGGGTTCAGATTGTAGGAGCTTGGAGAGGGACCTTTTGAAATCTTCATTTTGAACTAGTTCAGATAGGGGTACAGGAATTCTAATCTTCTGAATATCATGCTCAAAATTGAAGGAGGGAAAAGTCTTAGGAGATTCCCTTACCTCAGTGATAGGTTCCTTGGCTGCTGACGAAGAATTCTGAGTTTTATTTTCTTTAGTAGTGATTGCTGCAGCTTTAGTAGGCCTTCCAGCTATGGGGTCTGATCCTGGTTATCAAAATTCCCTTCTTTCTTCTTTGACCTGAGATTATATCCGTTAGGAGTGCTGATGGATTTTTCCCCTCTATTCAACTCGTTGATTTGAGTGTTGATAAGGGATTCTTCATATGTAGATTGAGTCAAATGAGGAAACGGGGAAGTGTCCTCGATGCAGTGGATCTCAGGGTCGAGTTCATCCACCTCCTCCCCTTCCTTGTGAGAAACTAGGTTGTTCTGGAGATGGGTCTGAATCCTCTGATCATCTCTATCTATGCTCCTTTGTTCCCTAGGAAAAGCCTGTGGCACATTATTATTAGGCTTCTTGAAACCTCTACTATCTGTATTTTGGGGATTTCTGTAGATGGGATTCCCTTCTAATTCCCACCTTTCCATCCTGGCAGAAAGTGATTTTAGCACTCTAGCTGTCTCATCTGTCTGAAGGGGCAGGGGAGAGGGAATGGATGGGGAAGATTCAGGTCTCTGCCTAGATATGTTTCTACCAGCAGTGCTCCTGAGTCGGTCAACAACCAATATGTTAGATTCTACCTCCACGGTTGCATCATGCATGTGGGCCAGAGTAGTGGCTCTTCTTTCCCTCAACAGGAGGCAGAAATCGGGATCAAAGGCACTAGCATAAGTGATATTTGTAGAGGCTTTGGAGGGATTTATCTCAGCAGGGATTTTATTATACATTTTATTGAATCTCTTGGAGAAGTCGAAGACAGACTCCCCTTCTTTTCTCTTCAAAGACCCAAACTCTGTCATGTAATACATGAAGTCTTTTTTATCTCCCCACTATCTCAAAAAGGCACTATCCAAAGCTTCGATCCCATCAATAGATCCAGGAGACAGGGCCTTGAACCATTTTCTATCCTTACCTTGAAGGCTATGGACAAAAATCCTCATCCATACGTCTGTGTGCATGATAACATTATCATCTGTAAAGATGTAAAAGGATTCTAGGTGTTCTTCTGCAGTTATGTCCCCCTCGCCTGTAAACTTGGGTAGTTGCTTGAGGTAACCATCCACTGGGAGGGCATTGAGAGGCTGAGGTAACACAAGGGGAGCTTACCTAGTGGTTATAATGGCCTCCATTCTGGTCATAGGGGGATTTGCTCCTGCCATAGGGATATTATGTGGAGGAGAAATCGAAGGAGAAGGAGCCTGAAAAGGGGATACTGGGGATGAGGTTCTAAGGGGAGTGGGAAACAATAGGGGATTTAGGGAGAAGGCAAGCGAGCTTAAGTAGGCGGATGATTCTTGTTGTGCATAAGCGACAACAGTAACAAGAGGAGGAGCGATAAAGCTAGGAGTGGGGAAATATTCTATGGTCCTGGGTCTACACCAAGGTACAACTTCAGGGGAGAGGGGAGTGACAAGGATTTATCCCTCCAATCCTAGACCAGGGGGGAAAACTCAACAAGAACACTCCCGAAATTCAGGAAATGAGAAACTTTAGAAAGCGGTCTGCTAAGAAACTAAGGAGGAGAAAATGGAGTTCCTACAGAAGGAGATGGTGGATTACCTAGCTTGGCAGTGATAACTTCTCCTTCAGATGCCTTTCCTTTTCTGAGAACTACCTCCGGATCAGTTTCAGGTGTAGCTAGAGGCAGCTGTGGATGGGATCATGTGTGTCTACCTCTGAAAGCCACAATTGAAACAACAGGTTCGCCACAGTGGAGTCGTCACAATGGCGTCGCCAGGTGCACAGTAGCAATCTTCAAAGGCTCTGATACCTAATGTACCTTCAGAATCAGAGGCTCAATGTCGTTCAATCTCGGGGAAAATTTTCAACTTCGTCCCCGACAACGGTGCCAGAAAATGTTGGCAACAAAAGTCACTCCTAGATTGCAGTAGGAGAAGAGCTCGATGCCCATCAGTTTATGTCAAGATTTGTTTATAAAGGGGTTATCAAATGGAATTTAACTCAAAATGATGTCATTTCAACTCCGAAACTAGACCAGGCATGCATGGGCAAGTGAGGTCTTAGATAAAGTTCAGACAGTGAGTTGTAGTAAGGGTGAGTAGGGGGAACACTTGTATAAGAGAACTGCAAAGGTCTATCATAAACATCATTTTTCTAATAGACTGTAGGAGAAAACATCTAAATGCAAGATATTCTTACATTCAAAAGCAGAAAACCAAAGAATACAACAATGCCACAATAAATCCTTTATCATAATATAATTGCAATAATTCATGTGAATCAGTCAATCATGAACTCCCTTGGCATGAGATGAAAACTAGATGTGAGAAGGAAATTGTCTGTCATTAAACAAGAAATCTTACATACAGATGCATAACCAGAGAACTAGAGTGTCTGTTAAAACTTTACAATCGGGAGCTTCTCTCTACCATCGATCCCTTGAAAAATATCAAAACTAAGTATATATACTCCTAAATATTTTCCCAACAGAGGCCTACTAGACTTTCGGGATGAGGAGTCTCTTCAATCAAATTCGGCCTGCACTCCTCTGTTATACGCCACCTTAATTCTGCATGGCTCACGCCAGGGGGTAGCTGAACCCTTAAATGTTGAATTAGCGTGCGCAGGCTTCCCTGGCGAGTCGAGGACTCGGAGTGGCTTCCATGGATAGAACCAGTACAGAGGACCATCTCGGGTAGACTTTCAGCCAGGACATCCATACCTTGCAATTAATGAGTGAGGCGAGGTTTCAAACACCCTCTCTCTTCTTCATTCATTCCAAGCAGACATTGGGATTTAGATCACATCGAATCGACATCTGGAGAACACCATGCCCCCCCTTCTGAAAATCAACTTGGCACTTTTGGCCCCTTCTGTACAACCCTTCCTACTTCCTCAAGGGACCACGGGCTATGACCCTACGCCTATCTTCAAAGGTGCTTTTGGCATTTCTGGGTTCGTGGATAGGGTGTAGGTATTCTCTTTTCAAAATCGCAATGGGTGAAAAGGCGAAGAGTCTAATCGCGCGCCATGTGTTCCTATGGGATGAACGGCTCAGATCGCTCTCAGTGCTTTGGGACCCATCTTGCCAAATGGTAAACATTATCACCCTTCCTTTAGGCCTGTTCCTTTGTGACCAGGCGCCAAAACCAAGGGCTCGTTTCTGGGCGCTTTCGGCACTTCATGATTTGAGGTTTCAATATGTGAAATGATAAGGTGTGCTCACCCCTCGAACTCCCAAATGCCGACATGGCACAGATGTGTGCCGCGTGTCCTTAAGATGAATGGTCGAGGTAGCATTCGTTATTTAAAAGGAGGCTACCTTCATTCACAGGCTCGCTTGACGTGACCTGGCGCTAGGACCATGGGCTTGGCTCCAAAGGTGCTTTTGACATTTTTTCGATCAACAATTTCATATGTAATGAATGGGAGGTTCCTTGTCTCTCAAAACACCGATCCTCGATACGCCGACTGACTGCCACCTGTCCCAATTGGATCGGACGACCTAGATTTGTTTTGAAATATGGGAGCTATCTTTTGTGCTAAATCCCACGCAACTTGGCACCCCCAAAATCCCGATGACTGTCGATCAACTTTGTAGATGAATCTCGGCTGCTGACAAAAAAACTTCACCCGCTCGCTTGACTCGTAACCGGAAAAGAGATTCTCCCGCGCTACGCTTGGGCGCTTCCCGTGCAACCTGTAGACCTGGGTACTTTTGCGCCCAAGACAAAAGAATTTGCTAACAGACATGTCATATGAACATCAAAAGGATGAAAAATTAGAGAAAACTTTGAGCAGAGTTAACGATAAAAGAGATGAGAAATATAATATGTTTTATGAATTTTTATTAACTGTTGAATGTTTTTTTAAGGGTGAAAGACAAATTGTTATTGGAGATATATTTTCTTATGCAAATATAGAAGAGTATGGGAGTTCTCGAAATGCAGACAATCTGTTTTCCTTATTGAAGTAGCCCAGGGTTATATGGTTTGGGAAGTGGCCCAAGAGATAATTCCATATTATATTGAATTGAGTCTAAGTTTTATTATTATAATTTTGAAACCCGGGGAGTATTAAAAACAGATATTTTCAGGATCTATTTGGAACCTTACATGGTTAAACTATTTAAGAAAAGGATACTTGGTGATCGTTATGGATGAAGAAGAATTTGGTCCTTCTTGGGCATTAGACTTTATGAATGGTTGGTGCTGCAATTCGTGTTGTGCAATGAACTGGCTACTTTAATGCGTGCAATGAATAATTTCTTATGCACTTTCATTGATTCTTTTTCCATAGTTTACTTGGATGACAAACTTGTGTTTAGTGAAACTCTTGGGATGAGCAAATGTTGCATTTGTATCAAGTGCTTGAAACTCTAAAAACAAATCAACTTTTGATGAATTGAAATAAATATGAATTTGTCTAAGGCCTCAATCTATTTGGAATATGTAGTGGGAGGGTGTGAACTCAATATTATTCAAAGCAAAGTAGATGCAATAATATATGGCCTACACAAAGGAATGTGCATGACGTAGGAAGATTTGTTGGGGAAACCCAGTAAATGAGGAAGTTTGTTTCTTATTTCCCCAAAATAGAAACCCCACTCCATGCGTTGACCTAAAAAGACATATTTTCCCTTGGGAAGAGGCACAACAATATTCTTTTGATAAGTTGAACCATAAAATCGACAATGCACCAATATTTCCACTTAAAAACTTGAGACGACCATTTGAGTTAAGTTGATGCATCACCCTCCACAATGGGAACCATGTTGAAAAGAGGAAAATCAATATGTTATCAATCAACAAAAGGTATAAGCTTCCACTTTGAATTATTTCACTTATGACAAAGGGAATTGGGAACTAGCGCAAGTGGTTAAGAAATGGAAGCATGATATCATGAGAAATGAATAATAATTCATATCAATTGTCAACCTCTACAATATTTGTAGGCACAAAACATGCCCCAACAAAACCATACACTATTGTTGGAAGGGGTTTTCTACAAAACTTTCATCTAGTGATCAAACACAAGAAGGGAGTAACAAATATAGTGACATATATTTTCCTTCTAGGCCACCAATTCCAACAAATTCATCCATATGTACGATCATGAAAGATATTTTATGGAAGAGTCTAGCAAAATACAAGGACAAACTTGACTATGATAGGAAGGTGGACAATTTTCAATTAGGTGCCAACATTTAGTCACACATGAGAAAATAAATATTGCAATATGATATAAATAAGTAAAGTACTATTTCATCATCAGATATTCATTGATAACATTCATAATGACCATGGCTCTAAAGGATCTTCATTGATAACATTCATAACATTATTCACTTGTCAAAATGATAACCTTTGATAGAATTCATAACATTATGTATTAATGCTTATCGATGTTTTCTCTAAATTCCGATTTTGCTTCACAATTAGAAGTTGGATGTCACCTTGACTCTCCTCTATTCTAGAGTCATACATATAGTTTGTTGTATGTAAATGGAATAACCATGGACGCAAGATGTTCCATGCATTATGTTTGATTATGGTATTGGAATATTTTATTTGGTTCTTAGCAAGGCTCATGTCATTGACAAGTTGAGGAACCTCACCAAGTCAACATGGAGTAAGTGCTTGCTACATTTAATTCCAAACAATGGTTTACTAATGTATCTGAACCAACAATTGCTTTACATTTCTATAAGACCATTTACGACAACAACATTAAATTCAAATTCTATTTTTATTGGATAACCATGTATCTAATTACCATTTTCCAGAGCTAATTAATCCAGAAATGTGGGCATCACAATAACCAGGGTGATTGAGTTGGGTTTTATTCCTAGCATAGCCTACATTTCATTGAAGAATGTTTTGATTTTATGGGAATGGTGAGTCTAGGAGTAACCAATAATGTTTTCATTCCATGGATATGCTTACCTTTTTCCAGAGCTAATAAATATGCGCATGTAGACAAAACACCAACCATGGTGATTGAGTTGGATTTGGACTTTTGTTTTGTTGAAGAATATCAAGGCTTCATGGGGACCTAATGATTGCAATCCAATCAAAGAGTGAGAAATATTTTCAAGAACACTCTATCGATAATTTTTTTCTAGTGTAGTCGCATGGGCCTTGGCCAAACATACATGCGAAAGCTTACAAAAAAACATTATGATGCTCGGTTTGGATTTGATGCCCTTACACCAAATTGGCCACATGTCCTTGAATGGCTTGAGGAGGCGATTTGCAACTATTGATAAAACTCAAACCAGAACTTGGATGCAAGAACCATCAATTTCATTTGATCCAGAGCACCAGGTTTCAACTATTAGGGCTTCTACGCTATCATTCTATCCACCAAAAAAACAATTTGTTAGAGTATCTCCAACACTAGGATTTTGGTCAATCAGGCATAGTTCAATTTCTGAAGAGGAGGTCGATTTTAAAGTACATTGTGTCGAGCCTTTTTGGCTAGTGTAGTCAAATGGGCCTTGGCCAATTAGACTTGTGGGAGATTACGAAAATATGTTATGCTACTCGGTTTGGATTTTATGGCCCCGGACCAAATTGACCACATATCCCTAAATGACTTGAGGAGGCGAGTTGAAACTCATGATAAAACTCAAACTGAGACTCATATGCATGAAATGTCAGTTGCATTGGATTAAGAGAACTAGGTTTAATTGCTCTATTTCATCGACCAAAAATCCATTTGTTGGAGTATCTTTGTCACTAGGGTTTTGGTCAATGAGGCATATTGCAATTTCTGAAGATGAGCTCGATTTTCATGAACACTATGTCCAACATTATTTTCTAGTGTAGTCACATGGGCCTTGGCCAAGCATACATGTGGGAGCTTACGAAACAACATTGTGATGCTCGGTTTGGATTTTATTCCCTCGGACCAAATTGGCCACATGCCCTTGAATGGATTGAAGAAGTGAGTTGAAACTATTGATAAAACTCAAACCCAGACTCAGATGCATGAATCGTTATTTGCATTGGATCCGGAGCACTAGTTTTCAGCTATTAGGGCTCCTACGCTATCATTCCATCAACCAAAAAACAATTTGTTGAAGTATCTCCAACACTAGGATTTTGGTCAATGAGGCATAGTGCAATTTCTGAAGAGGAGGTCGGTTTTAAAGAACACTTTGTCATGTCATTTTGGCTAGTGTAGTCATGTGGGCCTTGGTCAAATAGACTTGTCAGAGCTTATATAAGTTTGTTATTCTACTCGGTTTGGATTTTATGCCCCGGGACTAAATTGACCACATGTCCCTAAATGGCTTGAGGAGGCAAATTGTAACTCACGATAAAACTCAAATCGGGAGTCAGATGCATGACCGTAAATTGCATTGGATTAAGAGCACTGGGTTTCAACTATTGGGGCCCCTAATCTATCATTCCATTGAATAAAAATCCATTTTTTGGAGTATCTCTATCACTAGGGTTTTGGTCAATGAGGCATAATGCAATTTCTGAAGATGAACTTGATTTTCAAGAACACTATGTCGAGAGTTTTTTTATAGTGTAGTCGCATGGGCCTTGGGCAAACATACATGCAAGAGATTATAGAACAACATTATGCTGCTCGGTTTGGATTGTATGCCCTCATACCAAATTGGCCACATGTTCTTGAATGGATTGAGGAGGTGAGTTGCAACTATCGATAAAACTCAAACTGGGACATGGATGCATGAACCATCAGTTGCATTGGATCCATAGCACCAAGTTTAATCTATTGGGGCTCCTACGCTATCATTCCATCGATCGAAAAAATATTTGATGGATTATCTCAAACACCAAGATTTTGGTCAATGAGGCATAGTGCAATTTTTGAAGAGGAGGCCGATTTTAATGAACACTTTGTTGAGTCTTTTTGGCTAGTGTAGTCACTTGGGCCTTTTCCAAATAGACTTGCCATAGCTTACAAAATTTTGTTATGCTACTCTATTTGGATTTTATGCCCCCGGACAAAATTGACCACATGTCCCTAAATGGCTTGAGGAGGCGAGTTGGAACTCGCGATAAAACTCAAATCGGGACTCAGATGCACGACCCGTTAGTTGCATTGGGGCCCCTAAGATATCATTATGTCATCCTAAAATCCATTTGTTGGAGTATCTCGGGAAATTTCTTCGATGAAACCTTGGGAAGAGGACCAAGAGGCCAATTATATCGAGTCATACACCAAAACTAAGAAACTAAAGTATAAAAGTGGTAGAGAGAAAACTATGAATCAAAAGCCAAATAATGTTGGTCAATCAAAGCCATGCCTCGAGATAAGTTTCAATCACGCTTCTCAGTTCATGTGGTACCTTCTATATATGAGGAAAAAAATAAACATAATCTAACTCTAATACCCACCAAATTTAAGTCGACCTCAACCAAACCATTATGATTCAAGGAAAGAGAATCCCCATCGATGCATGTCAATGACGTATCTAAGATAGTGGGAGAGCACAGTCAATTATAGAGCTTGGTGTAGTCATTCACAAGATAATATATGAGATGGTGGGATACACATGCATCCCCACTATAGACATGGATTGTCGCGACTAAATACTTCACCAAACATTTCAAGGGGAAGAATCTATCAACCACAAGAAATATTCCCAACTTTAAACTAGGATTTGATCCTCTCACCCATGTCAAAGACTTTGAGAGAGAATGGAGAAAAATTTGGTACAAGGAAAAAAGGTTTGGCCTTGCTTGTTTTCTAATACATTAGATGATCTCCCTTATAAATGGTATAAAATAGAAGAAGCACATAGAGAAATATTCACCTAGAAGGACCTCAGAGAAAACTTCATCAAAGATTTTCCTTTTAAACCTGCAGAAACCAACTTGACTGACACAATCAAAGAAATAAGAGATTGCATTAAAAAACAAGGCACCAAAATAAAATAGACAAAAAGGTAAAGAACAGGTTGACATAGGGTCGACCTCGACTTGTAATTTCATAGCATGCCATAATTAAAGGATTTATACCACATGTCGAATTGACATGGAAAATGAAAGTATTTTTAGAAAAATATCCAGATGGAGAAAGGACCACCGAGAGATAGCCAAACAAGTAAAATATGTATTGAAGTTGTTAAGGAATGATAACCATGAATCCTCAGACCAATTCAAATTCCCACCTACCTACAACGAAGTCCATCAAGTAGAGTGTAAATTAGATGAATATAATCCACTAAAATGGATGTATGTAGAAATAAATTTGATGTAGTCGACATATCAAATAATGGTTGACCAAAAATGGCTCGCATTGGTGACTACTGGACTAAGAAGAAAACCATGAGGATATTCAACCTTCTAAAGGTGTATCGATATGTATTTTCCATGGTGTTAGGACCCTATAACTTTATAGGGTAATCAAGATGCTGATTGATATATATATGATTAATTGTGGGTTGAAAAGAATGTTTTTCTTACAAAAATATTTTCAAAAAGACCCTAAAGCAGATTGCTCATGGCACATAGTGAAAATGAAAAGTTGACAAAAGGCTCTCAGCATCTCTCCTCAGGATGTTGTAAAATAAATGATCTTCATATGATATGGTTCTTTACATCACTTGTCTCTCAGAATTATTATACTTCACATGGTTTCCAAAGAAAAAGTGAGAAAGGCGTAGTGTGGGCCACCACACTACTATGAAAAGAAATCAACTTCACAAGATATAAAAGACCATAATTGTTCATTTATGTCATTCATTTCATTTCTAAAGAATATTTAACTCATCATCAACCATTTCCCCATAAGTTTAGGGCCATACATTTTCAAAAAAATCGTGTTTTGCCTCTAGTCGCTACGTTTTTGGGAAGCCAAGAGTATAGGCCTGTGTAAAAATTCCCTATCCCTATTCCCTCGTCCTTTAAACCTCCCTCCACTTCTATAAGGTCCCTAAAATTCATCCCCACCTCCTAAATTTTTCCTACACTCATCCCTACTCCCTAAGAACCTCATTCTATCATCTAAAGTTACCAAATTCATATCCCATGCCCCCTAGCAAACTTTGTTTTCTCTCTTCTTGTCCACTAGGGTTTGATTGCCAATTTCTACTCATGGAAGGAAATAAGAAGCCCTATAAAAAGGGATATCATATCATAATTTATGAGCCCACTTCAGCACATGACAACATCTCTTCACCATTTCTCAAGAGATCATTCAAGAGACAAATCATTTGCCACACATAGGGACAGTCTTACTTCAAAATTTGTTTCTGAAATAATGAAGATGAATTAGGAAAACATGAAAGATATTTTTGTCAATAATAGACCAAGGAACAAAAACCTTCTTCATTCTATACACAGGTGTTATGATTTGAGAGAAATTCCCAAAATATAGTTTCTATGGGAGAGTTGTTGCACTTCTGGAGTAGTCTTCGTAAAATGCATTATTCTCTATCATGGAGTGTCCAAATGACTTGATTGATGAGTCAAATGATAACTATACATCCACAGACTTCCAATGAGATATAAATATCCTAATTTTGAGCACGGGAACCCCTCCAAAAGTCACTTTCAAGAGTACGTTGCACTTTTGCACCCCCACGCTACGCTTTTGGAGTAGTCTTGGGAGAATTGATTTTTGAGGGGCTATACTTGATCATTTTCACTACTTGAGGGGTCCATTGTGTAGAAGACAGAGATATATTTCCAATGCACTATCATGAGCCCAATTTTTAGTTCAAGAAGGCCTCCAAAATTTCCCTTCAATCCCATGTTGTGGTTTTTCTTCACACGCCGCACTTTTTCCAAAAGGCATGTTATCTTCAACAATTTGACTTTTTTGACCTTTGTTGATGTAATTAATGAATTTTAATGATGTAATGATGACATGGAGGTGTAATTGTGCTAGGTAATGGTCACATAAGGTAGATGTATTGTTCCTTTCCATTACATTTCCATGTTTCATGTGATTGATTTCTTAGGTGATAAACAAAATTCATTACTTCAAAGATCTGTTTTGGAGAATCTTCACATTTATGTTCATTTTATTCTGATATAAATAATTTGGGCATTGAATTTGTTGCTAAAATTATGCAATTTACACTTTGACACTAAAATTGGCACCAAATCTCCAAAAAGGAAGAAAAATATGGTCCTAAATACAAAATGATGTTTTGTGTCAACTTTAGCAGAAGAAATGCCACTCGATGAAAACAAAATACACTAAAAAGGATGCTAAAGTTAGAACTAATCACATTACTTATCTTTCTTCTCTAAACCTCACTAAAAGAACCTATTTTCCCAAGAGTCACTCATAAATGTATTTGTTGGTAAAGGCCAACGATCTTCCTTCTTGCATGAGAATTGTACCTATGCCTTTTCCAGATGAATCACATTCCAAAAAAAATGTCTTCATGAAGTTAGGAAGGTCAAGTACTGGGGTTGTACACATAGCATCCTTCAAATCCTAGAAGGCTTGATCTATTGCTTCAATCCAACTGAATTTTTTTTTCTTAAGTAAGGAAGTGAGAGGAACAAGAATTTTTCCATAGTTCTTGGCAAAATTTCTATAATACCCTATTAGACCAAGGAAATCTAGTAAACATTTAAGAATCTTAAGATGTTCCCAATCCTTCATTTCTTCAATATTTTTTTGGGTTCACTCATACACCATCCTTACTAACAATATGGCCCAAATATTCCACTTCTAATAGACTGAAGCTACATTTGGACCTTTTGAGAAATAATTGGTGATGATAAAGTAGTTGTATGATCTAATCCACATGGGTAACATGTGATTACAAGGTTTTATTATAGATTACGATGTCATAAAAAAATACAAGGACAAAATGATGTACAAGGGGTTTAAACATGTGGTTCATGAGACTTTGTAAGGTGGATAGTGCATTGCAAAGGACAAAGGGAATCACCAAGAGATCTGAATGGCATTCATGAGTGAAAAAAAGGAAATTTTAGGAATATAAATTTCCTTCATACGAATTTGGTGACAACCAGGATGGAGATAAAGTTTGGTAAAAAATTGAGCACATTTAAGTTCATCCAAAAGATCATGAATGACTAGAATGGGAAATTTATCCTTGACAATTATCTTGTTGAGAGGGTGAAATTAAAGACATGTATTCAAAGTGCCTTATTTTTTTAGTACCATGACAACTAGTGATGAATAAGGACCAGTACTAGAGCGGATAACACCTACAACTAGCAATTCTTAAATAATATTTTAAATTTCATTTTTTTAGCAAATGGGTGGTGATAAGGGTGGAAATTGGGTGGGGGAATACTATGTATGAGTGGAATAGAATGATCATGTGCACCACGAGAGGGTGTGATTCCTTGGGGGGTTTCAAAGACTGATTGGTGTTTGGATAAGACTAACTGCATGTGAGGAGGGATGGGTTGGGAAGTTGTCTCAAAGGCTTGAATGTCATGGAACCGGGAAAGGATACCCAAATTTCCATTTTTAAGGAGTTTTCCCATGCAATGTAAGTTGATGATCTTTGGAGAGCCTACTACGATTCCTTGGAAAGTGTCACAAAAAACTTCTTTAAATTAGGATAATGACTTTACAATTATTGATGTAGCCAATTAATTTAAGGGTTCAAAGAGAAGAAATACCAGTCAGGGCATGTAGGGAGATTTGGGGTTCCACATCTGGTTGATCAGAGGGAAGTCCCATCAGCTAGTTGAGGAAAAGGTTCTTGAGGGATAACATCACTATCATTTTCTGAAATATCCTTGGAAGTGGCCATAAATATTTTCTACTCCTTCCATTTGTGCCCAAGAAAATATTTTTCATCAAAATTGTAGTAGATACATTTAAGTTAATGTTTTTCCATTTCAACATGAGTTAATTTATGGATATTGAGAGGAGTAGAGGGAAGAGAGGGGTTGGTGGGATGGGGATTGGGAATAAAGGATTAATTTTTTTATTTTCTATCTACCACTTTTATATTTTAGTGCCTTAGTTATGGTGTATCGGCAATGGTGATCCATGCAACAATTCTCATTGTGGGTTGGGCTCAACATTATCCTGATCTCCTTGTATGAATTGATATAATTGGCCTCTTGGTCCTCTTCCCAAGGTTTCATCGATGCAATTGTCAGACATACTCCAACAAATGGATTTTCAAATTGACCACATGCCCCTAAATGACTTGAGGAGGCAAGTTGCAACTTGTGATAAAACTCAAACCGTGACTCAGATGCAAGAATCGTCAGTTGCATTCGATTAACAACATTGAGTTTCAAGTAGTGGGGCCCCTACACTATTATTATGTTGACCGAAAAACCATTTTTTGTAGTATCTCTGACACTATGGTTTTGGTCAATGAGGCATAGTGCAAATTTTGAAGATGAGCTTGATTTTCAAGAACACTCTATCGAGTGTTTTTTTCTAGTGTAGTCACATGGGCCTTCACCAAAAATACATGAGGGATCTTACAAAACAAAATTATGCTGCTCGGATTAGATTTTATGCCCTCAGACCAAATTAGCCACATGTCCTTGAATCGCTTGAGGAGGTGAGTTTCAACTATTGATAAAACTCAAACCGGGACTTGGATGCATGAACCATCAATTGCATTGGATCTGGAGCACCAGGTTTCAACTATTGGGGATCTTACGCTATCATTCCATCGACCATAAAACAATTTGTTGGATTATCTCCAACACTATGATTTTGGTCAATGAGGCATCGTCCAATTTCTAAAGAGGAGGTCGATTTTAAAGAACACTATGTCCGGTGTTTTTGGCTAGTGTAGTCACATGGGCATTGGCCAAATAGACTTGCGGGAGCTTACAAAGGTTTTTTATGCTACTCGGTTTGGATTTTATGCCCCCATACCGAATTGACCACATGTCCCTAAGTTGCAACTCGCAATAAAACTCAAACTGGGACTTAGATGCACGAACCGTCAATTGCATTGGATTAATAGAACTGGGTTTCAAGTAGTGGGGCCACTAATATATCATTCTATCGATAGAAAATCCATTTTTTGGAGTATCTCTGTCACTAGAGTTTTGGTCAATGAGGCATAGTGAAATTTTTGAAGATGAGATCAAATTTCAAGAACACTCTGTCGGGCATTTTTTGTTTTCACATGGGCCTTGGCCAAACATAATGCGGGAGATTACAGAACAACATTGTGCTGCTCGGTTTGGATTTTATGCCCTTAGACCAAATTGGCCACATGTCCTTGAATGACTTGAGGACACAAGTTGCAACTATCGATAAAACTCAAACTGGGACTCAGATTCACAAACCATCTCTTGTATTAGATCCAGAGCACCAGGTTTCATCTATTGGGGCTCCTATGCTATCATTCCATCAACTGGAAAAAAAATTGTTGGAGTATCTCCAACACTAGGATTTTGGTCAATGAGGCATAGTGCAATTTCTGAAGAGGAGGTCAATTTTAAAGAACATTGTGTCAAGTGTTTTTGGCTAGTGTAGTCATGTGGGCCTTGGCCAAATAGACTTGTAGGAGCTTACAAATGTCTGATATGCTACTCGGTTTAGATTTTATGCCCCGAGACCAAATTGACAACATGTCCCTAAATGGCTTGAGGAGGCAAGTTGCAACTCACGATAAAACTCAAACCGGGACTCAGATGCATGAACCACAATTGAATTGGATTAATAGCACTGGGTTTTAGCTAGTGGGGCCCTTAATTTATCATTTCGTCGACTGAAAATCCATTTGTTGGAGTATCTCTGTCACTAGTGTTTTGGTCAATGAGGCATAGTGCAATTTTTGAAGATGAGATTGATTTTAAAGAACACTCTCTCAGGCGTTTTTTCTAGTGTAGTCGCATGGGCCTTGGCCAAACATACATGTGTGAGATTACGAAAAAACATTATGCTACTCGGTTTGGATTTTATGCCCTCAGACCAAATTCGCCATATGTCGTTGAATGGATTGAGGACGCAAGTTGAAACTATTGATAAAAATCAAACCGCAACTCAGATGCATGAATCGTTAATTGCATTGGATCCAAAGCACTAGGTTTCAGCTATTGGGGCTCCTGCGCTATCATTCCATTGACCGGAAAATAATTTGTTGGAGTATCTCCAACACTAGGATTTTGGTCAATGAGGCATAGTGCAATTTTTGAAGAGGAGGTTGATTTTAAAGAACACTATGTCAGGTCTTTTTGGCTAGTGTAATCACATGGTCCTTGGCCAGATAGACTTGTGGGAGCTTACAAAAGTCTGTTACGCTACTCGGTTTGGATTTTATGCCCCCAGACCAAATTGACCACATGTCCCTAAATGTCTTGCGGAGGTGAGTTGCAACTCGTGATAAAACTCAAACTAGGACTCAAATGCATGAACCGTTAGTTGCATTGGATTAAGACCACTGGGTTTCAGCTAGTGGGGTGCCTAAGCTATTATTCTATCGATCGAAAATTCATTCGTTGGAGTATATTTATCACTAGGATTTTGGTCAATGAGGCATAGTGCAATTTTTGAATATGAGCTCGATTTCCAAGAACACTATGTAGAGCATTTTTTTCTAGTGTATTCGCATCGGCCTTGTCCAAACATACATGCGGGAGCTTACATAACAACATTATGCTACTTGGTTTGGATTTTATTCCCTCTGGCCAAATTTTCCACATGTCCTTGAATGGCTTGAGGAGGCAAGTTGCAACTATCATAAAACTCAAACCGAGACTCGGATGCATGAAACGTTAGTTGGATTGGATCCAAAGCACCAGGTTTAAGCTATTGGGGCTTTAGAACCAATTCTAGTATCTCCAACACTAGAATTTTGGTCAATGAGGCATAGTGCAATTTTTGAAGAGGAGGTCGATTTTCAGGAACATTGTTTCAGGTCTTTTTGGCTAGTGTAATCACGTGGGCCTTGGCTAAATAGACTTGTGGGAGCTTAAGAAAGTCTGTTATTCTACTATTTTTGGATTTTATGCCCCTGAACCAAATTGATCACATGTCCCTAAATGGCTTGAGGAGGCAAGTTGGAACTCGTGATAAAATTCAAACTGGGACTCAGATGCATGAACCGTTAGTTGCATTGGATTAATAGCACTAGGTTTCAGCTAGTGGGGCCCCTACGCTATCATTCTGTCAATCGAAAATCCATTTGTTGGAGTATCTTCATCACTAGGGTTTTGGTCAATGAGGCGTAGTGCAATTTATTAAGATGAGCTCGACTTTCAAGAACACTCTGTCAGGAGTTTTTTTCTAGTGTAGTGGCATGGGCATTATCTAAACATACATGCGGGATATTATAGAACAACATTATGGTTCTCGGTTTGGATTTTATGCCCTCAGACCAAATTGGCCACATGTCCTTGAATGGATTGAGGAGGTGAGTTGCAACTATCGATAAAACTCAAACCAGGAATCAGATGCACGAATTGTCAGTTGCATTGGATATAGAGCACTAAGTTTCCACTATTGGGGCTCCTACACTATCATTCCATTGACCATAAAACAATTTGTTGGAGTATCTCCAACACTAGGATTTTGGTCAATGAGGCATAAAGCAATTTCTAAAGAGGAGGTCGATTTTAAGGAACATTGTGTCAGGTGTTTTTGGCTAGTGTAGTCACGTGGTCCATGACAAAATAGACTTGTGGGAGCTTACGAAAGTCTGTTATACTACTCGGTTTGGATTTTATGCCCCTGGACCAAATTAACCACATGTCCCCAAATGGCTTGAGGAAGCAATTTGCAACTCACGATAAAACTCAAACTGGGACTCAGATGCATGAACCGTCAATTGCATTGGATTAAGAGCAATGGGTTTTAGCTAGTGGGTCCCCTAAGCTATCATTCTGTCAACCTAAAATCCATTTTTTGGAGTATCTCTATCACTAGGGTTTTGGTCAATGAGGCATAGTGTAAGTTTTGAAGATGAGTTCGATTTTCAAGAACACTCTGTCAAACATTTTTTTTTAGTGTAGTCACATGGGACTTGGCCAAACATACATGTGAGAGCTTACAAAACAACATTATGTTGCTTGGTTTCAATTTTATGCCATTGGACCAAATTGGCCACATGTCCTTGAATGGCTTGAGGAGGCAAGTTGAAAGTATTGATAAAACTCAAACTGAGACTCGGATGCATGAACCGTCAGTTGCATTGAATCCAAAGAAACAAGCTTCAGCTATTGGGGCTCCTACGATATCATTCCATTGACCATAAAAAAATTGTTGGAGTATCTCCAACACTAGGATTTTGGTCAATGAGGCATAATGCAATTTGTAAACAAGAGGTCGATTTTAAAGAACACTGTGTCATGTGTTTTTGTCTAGTGTAGTCACATGGGACATGGCCAAATATACTTTTGGGAGCTTATCGAAGTCTGTTATGCTACTCGGTTTGGATTTCATGCCCCCATATCAAATTGACCACATGTCCCTAAATGGCTTGATGAGACGAGTTGCAACTCATGATAAAACTCAAACCAGGACTCAGATGCATGAACCATCAGTTGCATTAGATTAAGAGCACTGGTTTTTAGCTAGTGGGGCCCCTACGCTATCATTCTATTGACCGAAAAACCATTTGTTGGAGTATCTCTGGAACTAGGGTTTTTGTCAATGAAGCATAGTGTAATTTCTGAAGATGAGGTTGATTTTCAAGAACACTCTATTGAGTGTTTTTGGCTATGGTATTGGTATTTGTATGGTATGGTATGGTATTGTATTGGTATTGTATTGGCTATGGTATTCATCCCATGTTTTTCTTATGCCAAATCTATCTCAATTGTTGAAACATAATTCATTTCATGCTTTGTTTTTTAGGATTTGGCAATTAATTGTTTCAGTGTTCCTATAGGTGAATTCACATTATAGTGCTCACTTACCCTCTACCTTTGTTTTCCTCAATCATCACACTACAAGAAGAATGTCATGTTTAATATTTATTCATTCGTGAGGTGCATCATGAGTTTGACAAAGTAGTGAAACACCATGTTTTACCTCCCCATGTAATGATGATCATTATAACATCATTTGTGGGGAACTTATACATGTAACTAAGCTTCACTAGACTTTAGTAACATTTCACATGTGCACACAGAGGTAGTTTTGGGGAGTAATTATTTTCCTAGTGACCAACCCCTCATGTAATGGTGACCTGCACTACTAGGTCCTTTTTATCCACCACTTATCCCTTATCTCTTAATGAGCTTATTCCTTACCTTTATGGTGTGGTGCTTCTTGTTAGAAAAAAAAGGATCACATATAAATAATTTAAAATAGTTGCAGAAATAAAACAGATTCCCCTTTATTCCATATTCATTGAACTCATCGAGTACATACATCACACAGTAGGAGTAAATAAGGCTATATAGGTATTACTAGTTCATGCTATTAGATCATATGAGTATCAATTAAATGGAAATCATTCATGCAATGGTTGTATAAACTCTACTTCCAAATTACACTGGTTCCAGTAGTAGGCTTACCATTGAATAGGCATGAATATGGGAAAGAAATATGACTGGTAACATGTAATGGCAACTTATTAGAGAAATAAGGCAATCACCTTTCCCATATTCATTGATGTCGTTTCCTCAGTAAGATTGGTATAATATAGGTAATAAGTCAGTTAGTCTTAATATTCATACTATATCTTACTAATAATGATACCACTCTAATCATACAGAAGCTTCATAGTGAGTTCGATAACCTGTAGATACAAGTTATGCTTTGAGTGTCATATCACGTAGTTTCCATAACAAGAGCTTAGTAATAGAGAGCTTAGTATGATTCCAGTCATTGTGTTGTTTAGTGATGTTTGGTATAGGCTAAGAATAGAAAGAAGAATGGTCACAAGAAGGTATGAGGAGGCTTCCTAGAGTAGTGTTCCCTTGGTCAAAGTCATAGGAAAATTGTAATTAGAATTAGGGAAAAATAGAAACAAATAATGTCTTTTTATTTTTCTGTTCACAAGATCGACATTTATGATAAAATAAATAAACATATCTAAATTAAATAAATAGAATTGATGGCTATACAAAATTATATGCTGAAAGGAGAAATCACACCTGATCTGATGAACTAGTCGATAGTACCTTTGTTAGTCAGATATTCCCTCAATCGACAAAGAAAGATCCTAAAGTACCTGCCAAAATCATTCAACCTCCTTAAATATCAAAAAAATCAATAGAAGTAACATTTGTAGCGCATTATTTACTCTAAGATGCATTTTTACGAGAGTGTTAGAACATACATGAATGAGGTCCTCTTAGTTTTGAGAATATTTTATTGGAGCCATGCGTCTAATATTTGATCAAACTGCCTCCCTTGATTTGAAGTAGCAACAACAAAGTCAACATTGACTTTGTTGTTGCTCTGTCGGATCGCGGGAGGTTTTCTCCAAGATTAAATGACTTCAATAAATTATTCTCTACTAAACAGGGCCAACCACGTGAAGGCAGAAGATCTTATGGCCCCTCTCCCCCTCACATCACTCTCAATTCCCCAATACCTAGCATATAAATCTATTGAAATATTTACAGCAAAAAAAACATATTAAAATATTAAAATATTCATGTACATCATCATTTGGTACTTTTAGCCAGCCTCTTCTTATTAGCTCTATAGTTCCTAATCATTTCATCAATATCTACATCTTTGCTCTCTAGGTTCTTTTCAAAATTTGATTGTGATTGCATCCTATCACGCAGAGAACGCCCAGTCGCGGGGTACTCACGGTGTAATGGAGGTCGTTGTGATGAGGAATCACCTACAAAAGAAAAAAATAAAAAATTTAAATGTCCAGTTTTTAAATATCATTGAACTAGTTCAGTAATATTAAAAAAAACACCTGCAATGTCATTATTTACCTAGTGCACTAGTCGACACCGTTGGAATGGTTTTCCCCGCATTATCCTCTTCAACTGTACGAGCCTCAAGTAAAACATTATCTACCATTGATACCACAAACTTTATAAGGACAATCATAAATGTATAAGTAAAAAAAATAGAAGTACAAAATGTATAACTACTAAATTATTAAGTATATGATTAAAATACAACCATATTAGTGTCATGTTCCAGCTTGGTTGTATCACCATCGTGGGGCTAGGCCCCCATGGAAAATTGGGACTAAATGGGATCAGTGCCATCTTCTGGTTGCAAACTTCTATCAACGCACTGCTCTCCAATAGTACTAGTGTCTTCGTTGACAGTGTTTCTCCCCTGATTAAAACAAAGTTATAAATATTAATAATATCCAACATGAATGTATTCTTTTAATAATGAAGTTTAATGTGGATTGAAGTTTATTTACCTTATCCTGCAAAGTGGTTCTTGGTGTTTTCCCCAAGCTTTTTCAATGTTCAACTATCGCTTTATAGATGTACTTGTAACCAAGCTTAAGGTCTTCCTCCGCGATTTCAGTACCAAACTTGTCACCCTACATTGCATAAGAGTATGTATTTTTTATGTTATTCACTACAATTACCTAAAATTTTTAAGGCAATACAAATAATATATTTAGGTACTTACAATTCATGACTGCAACTTCAAGTAGCCACCCTGACCTAGCCTGTACTGGCCACATTTGGCAATCCTTGATTTTGTGGCCTTTGACGTTTCAGTCAACCTATCACTAAAAGTTTCAAGTATGTTAATATATAACACAAATTTATTTACATCTAAAAAATATTGAAGGTATTCAATTGAAATTGTAATCTACCTTCTGGGACCAGAGGGTGTTTTTCCTTCATCTGTCAATTTCTTCTCTTTTGCGTCCTCAATGTAGGACTTCTGCTCCCTCTCTGGAATCATTAGAGGACACTCGTACCTATCATTTTGTTTCAAGTTCTTCCTATATTTTTATTATGTATATTTTAAATATTGGCCAGCTATGGCGCTGTACAAGGTCTTATTAAAAGTATCTACGCCAAAAAGGCTATCTAGATAATCCATCAATTCTTTTTTGAGGTTGGAATTCTGGGAATTCCACCTCTCTTGTATGGTGGGCCCAAAAATCAGAAAAGCCTTATTCTCCAAGGACCTATAAAAATCGTTGTTCCCTACACGCAAAATGATTATATGATTACTAATTTAAAAATAATAATTTAGATGATTTATATTTGTCTACATAGAGAACATGAAAAAAATAAAATTTAAAAAATTACCTGGGACTTTAACCTTCTTTAATGGAATCCCTTCGTCGTTGACCATAAAGGTTCCCTTAAGGGTGCCTTTTCTGGTCACATGTCTTTATTTAGGAAAAAAAACCATATAGTTTGTTAAATCATCTGCCTCATCTTCGTCACCACATCCATAGCCTACCTGTGTGGTCGCTTCCTTGGTGGGAGTGTCACGGCTCCCACCTAATGGTGCGAAAGGTGCAGATATGAATAGATGAGTCTTAGAAGCTATATGAGGGCTTACGTTGGGACCTTGTGGAATGTGTGGAATGCCACTACTATTGATACCATGCATGTCTGTGTCAGCAGGATCCAAAAATCTCTATATAAGAAAGAAAACATTTTTTCGTTTAGATAATGTAAAAGTTAAAAATCAAAATTTCATAATTGATCTTATGACATAAAATAAAACCACTTGAAATTATGGTTATTACCGTATATGTATTAAGCCTTGTCATAACTTCTCTGATCCTTTCTTCAACCTCAAGAGATTGATCTAGAATATCTAACAAGTGAGCTAGTTCCTTGTTTCATTTATTGATATTTTTCCTTATTAGAACCATAGGGTCAGGGGATTCATACAAATCCATTTTTCCAAGAAAATCAACATCATCATCATGTCCCACCAACTACATATTTGACAAAATAAATGATAATTCAATTATGTAAACAAATAAAATAATTGATCGCCATAGAAATAAAATGCACATTAAATGCAATTCAAAAATTGTTGTTCATTTACCTGTTTTGAGGCCGCTATTGATTTACCACGATCATCCTACCAGATTAGAGTAAAATTAGAACCATGATCATTATCATGAGAAATAAATTCAAATGTATGAGAAATTCAAATGTTGATAACAAAAATAGGACACACTGAGTACTAAACAAACTGAAGATCTCCAAATGGATTAAAACCATAAAGAACATTATGAAAATCATAAAATATGAGATTCATTGCTTACAGGTTGGGTAAATTAGTATACGTACCTACCCCATAATAGAAACATTTGCATCTATTCGATTCAAATTGTAATCAATCAATATCTCTTCCCCTGTAGCTATTGATTTTATTGTGCATACGAATACATGGTTACCTTCATGTCCCTAAAATACGCAATTGGGTCGCTTATTTGTGGTTGTGGGTCATGAATTGTTTATAAAGCCTCCAATATTCCCTGTTGCTTTTGGTCTTCCGTCAATGTATATAGTTTCTCCTCTATTTTTATCATTGTCTTTTAGATGTATATAATTTGCATCCAAGCCATATCTTCACATACATTTTGTATATTGGACTATTCGTATCCAATATTTGTAGATATAACAGGGTCCGACATACTCCATCAATTCGGTTAATCTGTCGTAACATACCTTTATTCCATCCATGGAAAATATCCCCAAGCCATGTAATGAAGATGGAGCAATCTGGTATATCCTTTCGTTTACACAAAAATTAGTGTTTATTTCAAGAAGATCCTTGGGTACCCATTTTTTCACTATATGTTTGAACCTCAAGGGAACCTTTATGTCGTCTATGATCTCATTATCATAAGAACATGATCCCCCTTTCACAAGAGAAAGTTCCATGCGTCTATGGAATTTTATTCTGATATTCTCACCTCTAGTTGATCTCCACCTGTTAGACCTACAAGATGTCTCACTTTCCTCTTTTCTACCTGAACTTCCCTCACTCAATGAAGATAGATATGAAAAATACCTATTTTCTTGTATGTCCTATAAAACCATTAATTACATAAACAATCAGTCAATCAAGATGTAACAATAGTTCATTACTAGTATCCTATTAGTATCATAGTAAATATCATAATGAATACCATAGTGTTACTCTTTATAGTATCCTATTATTTTGGGATATTTTCTCATGTAAATTTACCCTAAGAGTTTTTGGACAATTTTTTTTTTTTTTTAAGTAAGAAGTATAATATATTAAGAACCTTCCAAAAGATGAGACAGAGTTACAAAATGCAGTGATAGTCTTGTTGTAATAACTGGACTGCCCCAACAGAGGGGAAACCAATCCAGCCAGCAAATGAGTTTATCGAAAATAATAAGACAAGCTAAGAGAAGTTGTCCTTTATAGACTGTTTATCAACTGAAACTGGCTAGAAAGATTGTTCATCAACTAGACTGTTCATCAACTGAAAAGACATAATAAAACACTATAGACTCAGACACCTGCTGAATAGCTCGACCACGTGGCATGGAGGTCCGCTGTCCAGGTTTCCTCCTCGATATACGTAACCTCGTCTGCCCACTGCTGGTCAACTTGCATTTCGCCCGTGGTTCCCTCAACCGTTGTAGTAGCACTGTGCATCCAGATCCTTGCCTCATCCTTCTCTACTACACTACGTTCTTACACGCCCTGCGCTTGTGCCGTTTCTGAAGCAGATTGTGGCCTGTCATGTCCATCACCTGGAGCTGCCCGGGGATCCTCCGTGGGGGTCGCTTCTACCGAGTCCGAGGAGAAAGATGCTTGCATGGAGGAAAGTGTCTAAAGAAAGACCTCCACCCTCTCATCTGTCGCTTGCAATCGAAACTGGAGATTCGTCACTCCTTGGCAGAGCTCAAAAACTAGTCCGTAAAGGATGTCAAGGCTGTCTTTAAACTACTTGCTATTGAAAGAACCAACACCCTCATGTCTGCTGTGTGTAGGAGGCTCACCGCTTGAGCTTCTCGGATGGTCAGGGGTTGGTGTGGGGGTAGTGAGAGCCTTTAGAGGGTACAGGAAGGAGCTTGCCAGCCTAGGTATTAATGCCAAACAACCCA
>ML784254.1:372694-399633 GCA_009831015.1 Picea engelmannii | reverse complement strand
TCTACGAAAGGTGAGTCGGGGGGAGAGACTGAGGGCCAACGAGGCTTCCAGGGAGAGCTCCTCCGTGACCTTCCCCTGGGACGTGGCATAGGGAGGAAGTGGTTACTAGCGTGCGAGAACAGATACACGACGCAGAGGTGTGTGACCTGGTGGCAAACGGAGGTTGCATGGATCCAGAGGATGTTATCTGGACTGAGCCCTAGCTGCCATGGCTGCACAGGGGAGGGTCCTTCAGCCTTTAAATGGAGATGGGAGAATACCATTGCAGCACAGCCAAATGACGACGCAGATATGGAGAGGAGGAGTGCATAAATGCACCCTCTAATCACTGTAAATGCCATTTAATTTGATGGGAAGGTGACGGGCTGTGGCATGAGCCCATCACGTGGCTCAATGCCATGGTGGATGATGCCTTCCCTCTCCATCTGCCACATGCCCTGCACTAACACCCCATCCAGGGAAGTTTTTGGACAATTTAAATACAACCCAAATCATGGTATTTATGAAAAAAATGAACAATAAAGGTGGAACTTTAACTCAACAAAAACACTACCCTTGTCGGAAATATGAACCCAAGGAGAAGAAACGGTAGAAAGGTAAAGGTGGCCTATACATGTCAAAAGGGAGTGAGAAATTGAGAGTAAAGTACATTGTTAAGTAACAAATAAGAGAGTTGTTATTGATTCATATCTTCACAACTCCTGAGTTCATTCACAACTCTCGATGAAATCTTACAACTCTCAAGGCATTGGTTAGAATGGCATAGGAAGTTTGGGGATATTCTTCATGCACATGGACCTCTAATGCCATGCCATATTACAAATATTGGAGTGGAAACTTGTTTTTGAATTTGGAGGCATGTGTCACATAGTTTGATGGATGACCTCCTAGTTTGATCGATGTTGGATATTGATGAGAAAAAACGCTTCCTAGACAAGACCTCAATGGCTAAGATATTTGTGGAAATGAACTTGGGAGATGGATTTGCTTGAAGAAATTGATATCTTCAAATTGACATTATGGACACCAAATCCACTAGGTAACACAATTTTCTTAGAGAATGAAAACAACAGATTTCAATGGAGGATTTACTTTAGGGTAAGTACATTTTCTTTCCCATGTTAATAAGACACCTTAGTGCCACCCTTCTACTTGGAACTATCACTATTTAAAGAAAAAAAATGTATATTTTCCATAATGTTTTCTTATTGCACCCATACTAATTTGAGAGAATTGTTCCAAACATTCGATGATGTGAGCATTAGTAGGAGATGGAACCTCATTTTAGCTTGGGTCAAGATGAAAATAATTTGATTTGAGAAATCTTAATGAAAATTTCAGTTAGTGAATCAACTTACATCAATGTCTTATTTGAGGCTATCTTATACTCCTTTTTTAGAGGACTTATTTTTTCTTTTGGAGGGTTAATGGAGGACTAGTACATTAATCCATATACTTCTCCAGGATTAATGAATTTATCTTTGATACATATACAAATGCTAATCTCTTTTTCCTTGTATCTTTAGGCATTTGTGGACCTACTTTCTTCATTATATACCCATGACAAGAAGGAACGTAGTTGAACATGTCCCACATAGGAGTTAGGATACCATATGAAATGATGAAACATGAAATAGTTGTGTAAATAAAATTCAAACATCAAATTCCTTTCCTTCTCATTACACCGACAATAAATCTCAATAAAATATCTCTAATTGTCCAATTGGAAGGGTAGGTACTTGTCAATCTTGCTCAACTTAAACATGTTCCAATGCTCTCTCAGATACATGGTGTAACTCCTTGTTGGGTGTCTATAAGATAGCATCTCCTCCATAACTTTATCTACTCTAGTGATAGATCTCTCTAAAACGACAGTTTTTTCAAACTTGCACTTACTCCCTCCATCTTTGTTATTAGGGTTAAGTTCTTATTTTCTAGTTGTTGTATGGTATCCATGTGTTGCATTTTGAGAAATTGAGACTTAAATTGTTGGTCAGAAATATTTTTTTCATGCCACATTAAAGAAATTTTTGTACCTCTACTTTCTACTTCCCTCCTTGACTTTGCACTAGTTATCCATCCAAGGACCTCTTCCCTTGCTTCCTCAAACTAGTATAGGAGGTATTGTACATTAGTATCATCACTTCCTATATTAGTTATTTCTTGGGTCTCTTCCATGGCCATTGCAATACTGGAAGGAGGGATTTATTTTATGCTATATGTGGTTAGTTCTTTCTCTATGGTCATTTTTATGGTTAGTGATTTCTCTATCCATCAATTTCTACTTCTTTATTGACTCCTCCATGTGGTCTAATTCTTCATTTCTAATAGATTCAACTTGCAAAGATGAAAAATACTCATCACTTTTTGTTAAGAATCCATCCCATGAAATATTATGTTGTTTCTTGACCAAAGTTACACATATGAGTAACTTCACAAGCCCAAAGTATCACATATGCGTAACTCTAACCCTGATGGAAGAGTAATCTATATTTGATTATGTTTTTGGTAAGAAACAAAATGGCTAATTTGATTTATGAGGAAGAGGACTCGCAAAACTTTCTATGAAATTCCGGTTCTAGGTAATAGACTAAAATCCCTTTGGAAGAATCGATGGTAGAATTCGTTTAAGGAAGAAAATGCTGGGAGGTGCGTTGATGGAATTTGTGTAAGAGGATATCCTTTTATTTCAATGTTTGTGGCAGAGATTCGATAAAGGGGAGCATTAAGAAGGGGAATGAGACCCAACAACAAATCATGTTTAGGCAAAAGCGATCTATAGAAGAAAATGAAATTTGTTTATAGAGTAGGAATGTTGTGGAAATAATTATCGATCCTTGTGGAATGGCTCCTCTATTGGTGAGGTGATCTCCTATGTCACTCCGCACACTCATGTGTGCTCCTTCCATCTCCTGTGGGATCCTTTCTTCTCATGTGGGGTGATCTCCTCTGTCTCAGCTTGTTGTCGATCAGGGTCGGTTGAGTTTTTTTTACTATGGGTTCTGAAATTTGGGCGCAGTACTGATCGTGGGTGGGGTTTTGTTTAGTCAGTGATTTCAAATTTGGGCAACGTGGGTTTTCTATAGTGGTCAGGTTTTGTTTGCTAATTTGTTTTGTTTGTTTATAATATATATAATTAATATATGTTTTTTTTTGGTTTATAATATATGTTTGCTTTGGATTTTTTTTTTGTTTATATATTATATATTTTATATAATAATATAATTAATATATGATATAATTAATATATATTATATTGAGGGCATAATGATTAAGAACATGAGTTTACTCCCTAGAGGTCATAGGTTTATGAAGATATGATTACAATGATGATGAAGATGACAATGATGATGATGACGATGAAAATGGTGATGATGACAACAATGATGATGACGTTAATGGAGTAAATATTTCGCCCAAATGTATCAGTCCTTCTAGAGAAGTAACCAAATGACCCAATTAATTTTTCCAATGGCACCTTTGAGGGTTTTCAATACTAGTCTGTATGCAAAGTTAATGGTTTTATTTCATTAATACTATGAGTCCACAATCTAATCTACCATTGTTACAAATTATGGGTCTTATTGCCAGTACATGGATTCAAATTACTTCCCTCAAATCTCTCCATTGCTTTGCCTCTATCAGATGGGGCTATGACTCGACACCAATCGCCAGTGTTGTAGCTAACCCTGATGGCTATGACAAACCTTTGTAAATAAATCCACCACCACTTGGACAACCAATAACGGGATATATAAACCCTCAATCCATGGATAACGACTCAACTCCACAACTACCAAGTCTGGTCGCTATGCTTTAACTCAAAATCAAGAAGGGATACTCAAGTACTCCATCATACACAGTGCTTCTTTGGGCTAAACACAGTAAATCAAAACAACAACCAATGGTGTGGGTGGTTCTTCTTGGGTGGTTTTCTCCTCTGCCTCTGTCGGATTGAGTTTTTCTATCTGAACCTGGACTAAGCAATGAATGAATGCTTTATGGGGAATCGAGACTAGTTTTTGATGACTTTTGTGAGGTACCTCCCTCCCACCAACCTTCCTCTCACTAAATTTATTGACATTATTGTCATTACTTTTTTATTATTATTATCACTATTGATTAATTAATTTGTTTTTCATGTGAAACATCCTTACATTACATAGAATATAACATTATCATGTAAAGAAATCCACCATTATGATTTGGTTCGACTAGTTGATGCCTAAACATGTCATCTAGCCACCTCCCCAATGTTTTTTCGACCATCTAGACACCTGCATTTGTATCCAAAACTCAACACTAGGAGTATGTTTTTCAATGCTCTTCAATGTTGGCAAGACGTTTATAGTCTAGGACACCAATACAAGTGGGGATACCATTGTATACTTGTGTATAACTATATCCTTCTTAAATCCAAAAGCACTATAGCCTCACACATGGCTATATTATATGCCATTCACTTTCACAACATGATCATATAAAGTCCTAACTTTACTTGGTGATTACCTCATAGCCAACACAAAATGACATGACATTATTCATATGATCAATGCATTAATAGACTTTGAATATTCTTTATATGTCCAATATTTCTTACCTTTACCATACCCCATCTGGGTATCATTCATATAAATGCATTCAAACATCATAAACATATCAACTTATGATACCAAAGCATGGTTGAAGGAATTGTTATCCAATTTCTTTTCAGTGCTCATGTAACATTGGCATGACCAATTTCATACCTATAAGGTTTCCATCAAAATATTTGATGTTTCCTAATCCACTAATGACTTATATAAAATCACATGATCCCTTATCAAAACTATTGACAAGCATCCTCTTGTCCTTATACTATCCGATGAGGTTGACTATCATAGGTAGCTGCATCATCAACATATTCAACCATGCCCTCAACCATTCCTAGTTACACAATCACATCAACCACATTTAATCATCACACCATGCTCATTGCATATGTAACAATAAACCACTTTTTAATCAAGATGCAATACCATATATGCTCAAGCATATCTATATGCACTCTACTAGATATTAACTCTCAATATTCCCGCTAGTACATATGCATTCCAACTAGTTTATTTTCTTTCATTTTTCAGCATTCCTATGCCTTAGTTATCTACAATAGAACCCAAAGAGTTATAAACATAAAATCAAGATAAGACTTAACAAATTCTCCCTTCCAATTCATCTTCATATGATGGAACTCTACAACATAGCTAATCATTTTTATGACCTTTCTACCAGCTACACATTAGAACATTATCTGTATGGTTTTCTCACACAAGTAGCAATTCACTAGATGTATACACATTTATACTTGATACGTTTAAAAATGTACAACTCTACTCTACAAACAAAATAAATGTTAAGGCGACAAAATCTCCCTCTTTATCAGTAAAAAAATTAGGGGTGAAATTTTTCTCATGGGAGAAATAATGCATACTCAAATGTTGAAGGGATGAATATTTATCTTTATAATGTTTTAAATGGTTTAGCCGAAAAATATGTATATTATATAAGTCATTATCACAGTGAAAAATAAAATATAATGTTGTCAATTGTTGTTTTGTCATTAATATTTCACATTGAACTTGAAATTTGCCACAATTTCTTGGATTTATTGCAATGTAATGCCAAATTCACCTAGATTTATGTGACTCTTTGCAATAGAGTGTCAAGTTCATGTAGAGTTATAAAATTCTTCATAAATATAGAGCTCAAAATTCACCTCGATATCTTTGATTTAGGGGTTTAATGGTCACAATTTAACTAGGTGAGTGATTTATTCATAGTTTATACTCTCATCAATATAAACACCTAAAACAGAAGCATTTTGAAGAGATTTGGGGGTGTCAAGTCTTCCAACCATTGTCTTATTATGGCTCACACTTAGAAAATAATGGGTTAGTGATTTAATCTTTTTCATCTAAAATAATTGATTCTAGTAATGTAGAGAACAACCAATGCCTTCAATTTGGGTTTCTGGTTAAATTAATGATTTCATATTATGTTTAGTCCTTAGTCTAAGTAGTATTGGAGGGAAATTTTAATGGTATAAATTACCCATTCTTATTTGTAGGTTCCAATTGTTGTTACTTTGTTAGAATAGGGCTTATGTTATGTCACCCATAGTTATACAAAAAAAACCATTAATTTTATTACATTTAAGTCTCCTCTGTGTAATTAATCAGGGGTCAAGGCTTTAAAATATCATCTTCATTCAAGGGTATATAATCACACACAATTATAAAAAAAATTGCATGTTGTTAGGTTTTTCTAATTAGCATACAATTATACTATAGTTGTTGACTTGGAGCATATATTTTTCCTCCAATTAGTGGACTAGTTTCATAAACCTCAATTTTTCATCACCCTCTCTACCATCAATCCAATGATTTCAATTATCAAAAAACCATGCTATTTGATTTGATCCATAGTTCCTTATTACCATACTACTTTGTTGGTTTTGTTAATTAACTGCACCAATTAACAATCACATAGTTCTCTACCATTTCACTATTACTACTTATATCCCAAAATTGATTATGCAAGATACAACCTAGATTAGTGAATTTTCTCTATGATTTTTGTTGGGTTTCTATATTAAGAAACATCCTTTTGACTTCTATGGTGTTTATGGTTATAATGGTGATGGATGGTTGATTGGCTAGAAACATCCTCAACTTTCACACACATATATGTAAAATCTCTACATGGTTTTTTTATGAAGATATCAAATTATTGAAATGGTAGTTGTGATAGGGGATAGCTCCCCACTTACTAGGGTCAAATCAATGGCAGAGAAAACAAAATATACTATCTCTATATTTCTATATAAATTGTGTATGCCAATGAAACATGAATATATGAATAAGAATACATGTGGCTATGCATCTATCCCCCTTTATTTGTATTTCAAAAGTAATCCTGAGGGTGTCCTGAATACTCTAAATGCTCTAATCCTCTCTTCAAATATATGAACATAAAGAGAAACACAACCTTCCCCAAACAATCAAGTATAGAAGTCAAGAAACCCTCCCCATATTATTTTTATATAGAAGTCAACCTTCCCCATAGTTAGTTATAGATGTCATATTTATTACATGATAGTCCATGTGAGCACTAGTGAATGGGGCCAACGTTGAAATTTCTTCAATATGTGAATGTATACATTGAAATTCCTCATGGTTAGACTAGACAAATTCCTTGACGATATGGGAGGGTTTCAAGACTCAAGGATGTTGGATGTCCCAACCACATAATCTTTGAGATCGTCCATGTTTGCAACAACGTTCATAATGGGGCGTCTCATATTTGTCAAATGTCGTTGTTTCCATCTATAGAATCTTTATTGGAACTCTCTTGAAATGTCATGGAACTTCCAATTCAACCAACAAAAATGTCATTCACTAACCCTGCATAGTGAGCACTAATGAATGGGGCCAACGTTGAAATTTCTTCAATATGTTCCTGTATGCATCGAAATTTGACATTGTTATACTAGACACATGCCTTGAAGGTATGGGAGGGTTTCAAGACTCAAGGATGTATGATGTCCTGAACACACAGTCTTTGATATCGTCCATGTTTGCAACAACCTTCATAATGGGCATAATGGGGATCATCTTTGATATGTCATGGTACTACTCTTCCTGTGGGTGAACAATATCACAAGGATATATCTTCTTCCCTCCTCCATTAGATGAGAAATTCAACAACAATTTTCTCTTGTGGATGAGTAGTTTGGTGGAAACATTATTTCAAGTTGTAATTAGGCACACTTTTGTATTGAGTTGGATCATCATAAGGCCACTCTAATTTATTCAAAATATCACTGACTAGATACTTGGTTAAAGGTTTTCTAATTTTTCTAAAGGCACAGGGTTAAGGTATGGGAGGGTTTCGATACTTAAGGATATTTGATGTCATCGCATAATAATTATGGAGGTTTTGATTATTGAATTACCAAGTCGATTTGATGTCACAGAAGCTTCAATTCACCCACCAATGTCATCTTATAGTGACCACGCATAATGAGGAGTGAATGGGGCCAACGTTGAAATTTCTTCAAACTGTGGATGTATGCATTGAAATTAGACAATGTTATACTAGACACATACCTTGATGGTATGGGAGGGTTTCAAGACTCAAGGATGTCTGATGTCCCGACCACATAAAATTTGAGATCGTCCATTTTTGCAACAACATTCATAATGGGCTTCTCATTTTCAAATGTCATTGTTTCTATCTGTATAATATTTGTTGGAAATCTCTTGAAATGTCATGGAACTTCCAACTCAACCACCGAAAAATTTCATGCACGGACCCCACATAGTGAGCAGTGAATGGAGCCAACGTTGAAATTTCTTCAATATGTGCCTGTATGCATCGAAATTTGACATGGTTAGACTAGACAGATGCCTTGACGGTATGGGAGGGTTTCAAAACTCAAGGATGTATGATGTCATATATAACATTTTGAAACAATTTCAACATTGGCCCCATTCACAGGTCACCATTGTCAATCATGTACTCTATCCCTAGTACAATGTCTTTTAGTAGTTGCTTCCTTTAAAAATTGATCGATTAGAAAATTAAAAAGAAATGAGGACGAGATGAGATGATATATAGAGTGGGTATGTGAGTGATCTTTGAGTATAAGGGAAAATATCTCTTCCATGCCATACAAAACACAAGGGAAAATTTTTCATGTCTCTACTCAACAATCCCTCAAGCATCTCCTTCCTTTTCAGTGCCCTCATGTAAGAAGAAATAGTCCAAACCATTGATTGCTTTATGGGAAACCTAGTGGAGTATTGCCTTAGCTCTAAAATAATTAACAAGAAAATATTTCATGGGAATGGGGTTAAAGGTTTTCTAATTTTGCTTGCATCTATTCTTATCTACAACCATCTATCTCTCTTCTAAGGTTTTCTATTCCATCATTGTTGCATTAGTTTTGGTCATTTCTAAATTTGGATTATTGAGTAACTAAGGGAAATATAGTGTGGGGGTTATGTGGATAATGGTGATAATGATCACAAGATAATTTCCATGAGGTAGGAGAATTCATGAATGGATCACACTTATTGAAATTGTTTAAATTCCCTGTTGATGTGGGGATTTATTTAATGTTGGAGGATATCAAAGATGTGTCATTGTGACTAAGTGAAAATATGTTGGTGAGAACGATGTCATAATCTCATCATATTCACTCACAAATTATTTAGAGGATGATGTCATCAGCTCATCATTTTTATTACTACTTTCATTTACCCACCATAAATGTCATCTTGAACCCACCCTGCATAGTGAGCAGTGAATGGGGACAACGTTGAAATTTCTTCAAACGGTGCATGTATACGTCGAAATTCGACATGGTCGGACTAGACACATGGCCTGAAGGTATTGGAGGGTTTCAATACTCAAGGATGTATGATGTACCCACATAATATTTGAGATTGTCCACATTTTCATCAACGTTCATCATGCTGCACCTCTCATTGTCATCATTCGTCATTCCCTTCTATAGAATCATTGTCGAAACTATCTTGAAAATTTTCATGGAACTTAAAAGACACCCATCAAAAATTTCTTCCACCGACCCCACACAGTGAGAAATGAATGGGACCAACATTGAATTGTTTTCAATCTATGCCTGCATGCATCGAAATTTGACATGGTTAAACTAGATAGTTTCCTTGAAGTTATGGGAGGGTTTTGATACTTAAGGATGTTTGATGACCCCACATAATATTTGAGATCATCCATGTTTGCATCAAATTTGAATATAATGGATGTCTCATAGTGAGAATAGTGAATGGGGACTTCCTTGAAGGTGAATGAGAAGAGTGAAATTTATTCCACCGACCCTGCACAGTGAGCAGTGAATGGGGCCAACCTAGAAATTTCTTCAAACTATGCATGTATCCGTCGAAATTCGACATGGTTAGATTAGACACATGCCTTGACAGTATGGGAGGGTTTCAAGCATCAAGGAATATGTCTGATGTCCCAGCCACATAATCTTTGAGATCATCCATGTTTGCAACAATGTTCATAATGGGGCGTCTCATATTTGTCAAATGTCGTTGTTTCCATCCATATAATCTTTTTTGGAACTCTCTTGAAATGTTATGGAACTTCCAATTCAACCACCAAAAATGTCATCCACCGACCCTGCATAGTGAGCAGTGAATGGGGCCAACATTGAAATTTCTTCAATATGTGCCTATATGCATTGAAATTTGACATGGTTAGACTAGACATATGCCTTGACAATATGGGAGGGTTTCAAGACTCAAGGATGTTTTATGTCCTGACCACATAATATTTGAGATCCTCCATGTTTGCAACAATGGTCATAATGGGGCGTCTCATATTTTTCAAATGTCATTGTTTCCATTCATAGAATCTTTGTTGGAACTCTCTCGAAATGTCACATAACTTCCAATTCAACCACCACAAATGTCACGCACCGACCCCACATAGTGAGTAGTAGTGAATGGGGCCAACATTGAAATTGATTCAATATGTTCCTATATGCATCAAAATTTGACACGGTTAGACTAGACACATGCCTTGATGGTATGGGAGGGTTTCAAGACTCAAGGATGTATGATGTCCCAACCACATAATCTTCGATATTGTCCATGTTTGCAACACCGTTGATAATGGGTGTCTCGTTGTCACATGTCGTTGTTTCCATATGTAGAATATTTGTTGGAACTCTCTTGAAATGTCATGGAACTTCCAATTCAACCATCAAAAATGTCATGCACCGACCCCACATAGTGAGCAGTGAATGGGGACAACATTGAAATTTCTTCAATATATGCCTGTATGCATCGAAATTTGACATGGTTAGACTAGACACATGCCTTGACGGTATGGGAGGGTTTCAAGACTCAAGGATGTATTATGTCATACAGAAAATTTTTGAAAACATTTCAACGTTGGCCCCATTCACAGGTCATTGTTGTCCATCATGTACTCTAGCCCTAGTACAATGTCTTTTAATAGTTGTTTCCTTTAAAATTAAACCGATCAGAAAATTAAAACGAAATGAGAAGATCCCTAGTACAATGTATTTTAATAGTTTTACTCTAGCCAAGAAGACCCGTAAACCCTTTTCGAAGTGTCATTATTATAGAAAACTTGTCGCAACATCCGTAAAATGCAACATATTTATAGATTTTATAATGTCGCAATTCCGATGATAATTGACCAAATCAAATTTGACATGGTCAAAATACTAGGTGATCATTGGAGGGGGCGAACCCAATTTCCACAACATCGCAACTGCGACAATTATCTTCACAAATGTGGCAAGAGAGACAACTATGTCAGAAACATGGCAAGAGAGACGACTATGTGGAAAATGTGGCAAGAGAGACGATAACGTGGAAAGAGAGATGACAATGTGGTAAGAGAGACGTCAATGTGGCAATAGCGATGCTATAAGGTAATATGGAAAAAAAAATTTAAAATTTCCTCTATTTTTTGACAATATTACCAAGTTTTTCCATAACGCCGCAAATAGAACGTCAAAATTTTTACAATATGTACTAGTGTCTTCTATTCGAACCTTCAAATTTGTGATCATTTGTTCTAGTTCTTGAGTTTCTTCTTTCTTTTCTAGTTCTTCTTGTAGTTTCTTGTTTTTCTTCTTTTTTCTTCTGATAACTTCTATGGCACACATGAATTCTTGTTGGTAGTCAACTTCTTCATCTTCATATTCTTCTTTGGCTTCTTCATATTCTTATTCAAACTCTTTGTATTCTTCTGATGAGTTTTCTTTATCAGAGTCTTCTAATGCCATGAATATAACTCTTTCTGTCTCACTGTCACTGGCTTCATCTTCATATGATGATGAGATGTCTTCTTTGGTGCATAAGCTTTTCTTGAAATATTTCTTTATGGTTCGTTTGCCTTTATATGTTTGTTTTCTATTTGAGTAACCTTCATCATTTCTCTTTTTCTTACGAGGACATTTGTTATCAAAATGACCAATACCATGACAATTAAAACTAATCAAAGGAAGCTTACCTCTATACCTTTCATTGGTTCCCTTGTTCAATCTTTTGACAAAGTTGTCCACTTCTTTATCATCTTCTGAGATGTCACTGTTTTTGCTATGTTCTTTCTCTTTTTGCTTTCCCTTTTACTTTGAATTTTTGGATTCTTTTTGGATGCTTCTTTCATATCTGGATTTTCTTGTTCAATTCTCATTTCATATGTTGTGAATATTCCATGTAATTCATCCATGCTTATTGAGTTCAGATCTTCTCTTTCTTCTAGTGTTGATATCTTAGTGTCAAATATCATAGGAAGTACCTTTTGAACAATTACAGATTCTTTGATTTCTTCTCCCAATCCCATGATTGCATTTGCTTTTTCATCGACTCGTTAAAAGTAAGCTGCAATATTCTCATCTTCCTTCATATTTAGTTGTTTGAATTGACCTCTGTAAGTTTGAAGCTTTGTTGCTTTGACTTTTGAATCTCCTTCATAAATATTTTGAAGTTTGTCCCAAATATATTTAACAGATTTAAAATGTGAAACTTTGGTGAATACTGATTCTCCAAGACCATTCAAAAGTGAATTAGTGGCTTTGGAGTTATTTTGACCGATTTTTATTGCTTTGTCATTTTTCGGGGGAATTATTGGTGTTGTTATCCATCTACAATTGATTGCCAAATTTCAAATCCTTGTGCATGTATATATGTTTTCATCCTTATGCTCCAAAATGCATACTTTTTTCCATCAAACTGTGGTATTCCATTTTTATACATGTTGTTTCTCTCCATGATCTACCTTTCAAGGGTTAAACTGATTTCTGAGGGAACCTACTCTGATGGCAATTGTTGGATTACTGAGAGGGGGGGTGAATCAGTGATAGAGAAATTTAATCTTTTTTCACCAAAAATGCAAGTGTTATATCAATTTAGCATTATCATCCAATAGTTATAGAGTAAATAAACAATGAACAAATGAGCAATCACACACATACACAGTACACCAGTTTTTTTACGTGGAAACCCAAAGTGGGAAAAAACCACATAATGGTTTTTCTTATATGTCTTGAATAATTACATTCATTGGAAGCACTAACTTCCTTTATTTTCTAGGTGCAATTGGAAGGAGCCTCCAACCTCCTAGTTTTTCAGGATACTACCTGAGGGAAGCTCCAACTGCCCAATTCTCTGGCTACAACCAGAAGAAGGCTACAACCCCCTATGTTCTCTAGCTACAACCAGAAGGTGGATACAACCACTTATCCTTGCCCCATCCAACCGCCCTGAAATATAAATGGAAAATGTAGACAACCTGTCACTGTCACTGAATCAACCACTACCACTATCAAACTGTACCAATAACCTGTAACAACCTGTACCGATCAAGCTGCACCAAACAACTTGTACCAATAACCTAAACCAACATGTACCATGCATCAACCATGCATCAAATACACATCAACTATGACTCATCAAGATTTATCAACATCATCAACTATACACCTCATGTATGTGCCATCTCATCAACTAATTGTCTCAACCATGTACCCCACATGTCCCTCAACCATATACTAAAGACATACACCAATATAACCATAAAACATTCATCACTCTATCCATAAACCAAATACCATAAACCCTTACATCAAACCATGTGCCACAACCTCACTATTATGTAGCCTCAAGATAAACCAACAACTTCAACGACACATCACAACTGAAAGACCAATACCCATATGCCAAATACAAACAACAAACTACCAATTGTATCCCTCAACAAATCTGTTATATGAAGCAATACTGAACATCCAATAGCATCTCAAGAGATAAACCCTAGCTAACAAAACACACCTCAAACAAGATGTGGCATATATATCATAAATAGACACCAACCATGTTGCTACCGCGATTTTTCTGATGCACTTTTTCTGCTGCGATTTTTCTCCCGTGATGTTTTTGTCATGATTTTTCCGTCGCACTTTTTCTACAACTATTTTTCTATTGCAATTTTTCTGCCGCACTTTTTTTTCCACGATTTTTCTATCGCACTTTTTCTACCACAGTTTTCCTGCAACACTTTTTCTACCACAGTTTTTCTGCCACACTTTTCCTACCGGACTTTTCCTGTCGCATTTTTTCTGGTGCAATTTTTCTCTATCAATAATACCTGCCCAAATAACCTTTCACAAAAATAGATATTCAATGATATTCAAGTGTGATTAAAATAAGAGAGTCTTGCCTCTTATTTATACTTTCATGTAGGATCCCACTTTCCTTATTTTAGGGATTTCTCCATTAACTTTATTATTTAAACAATTTCATTTGCAAACACTTTGACTTTTTGGGGCTTCTATATGACTCATGAGGGTCCTCCAACTTCACACAGACATAAATCTCTAACCGTGAGGAGTTATGTGACGTTCCACATATCACTGGAAATGGCATGACAAGAAATATCCATATAGTATAGTTTCACTGACAAATTCACTGACTTGCATCTTATTATTCCATAATTAAGAATAGGTTCTCTAAACATACTTCTAGGATAACTCAATCCACAAAGCATATTCCCATGAGGGATTTCACCATAAGGGGACCACTTTAGAGTTCATCAATTTGTACTTCTTATCAACCATGACAAGACAATAATGAGTCATCTTTACATCAAACAAACTTGGGTCCATTACCCAAACATTTGTGCTACCAAAATTTTCTACCCCACTTTCTTCAAGGGTTGACATAAATGACAACCAAACTTAATCAACAAAAGGCCATACACAATATTCCATCACATAAAACATGATATACCATGGTTCACCCCCTCCTGGGATACGTCCATACAGATTTTTCTTCTCTTCTCTTTTATTATGGTGTTTCCAAAACTACAACGTCACGTGCATTACAACTCTCCATAAAACGGGTCAAGATATACAATGAGGCAAAGTAGATCAAATTGGGCTCTTCGACCTGTGATATAACCCTAAATATATACCTTATTTCCTCTCCTCAACTCAACAACTTACAATATTAGATCGAATTTTAAGTACATTCTGAAGCACAACCAAAAAATCGAACCAAAACCAATAATAGTCTTTAAACAACACCAACAACAATCACAAAAATAACAACAACCAACCCCTGACCTAGACCTCATAGGTACCTATTTTTACATGTTTTTGGCTTACCAAACATTACCTCCTCTTACCAAAACCCTAACCCTGGCATGGTTAGGTCTTCTTGCATGCACACCTCACATGCTTTCCTCCTATGTATGCACATTTTATTTCCAAGTGATGCTTTTCCTGCCAGTTGTATTTCTCCCACGTCATGATTTTCTAAAAAATGGGCCTATGCCCAACAATTTCAGAGTTATATTCAAGCATACCAAGGTAGATACTTTATTTGACAGTGGATCTCAAGTTAACCTAATAACTAAAGAAATTGTTAAGAAGTTGGGTTTGAACATGACACCTCACAAAAATACATATTCATTAGGTTGGGTGTGTGATGATGCTAAGTTGTAGGTAATGAAGCAATGTAATATTAGATTTGCAATAAAAACTAAGTTCTTTGATGAGGTCGAGTTAGACGTTATGCCTCTTTTTGTTTGTAGAATTGTCTTGGGTAGTCCATATATATTTGACAGGAAGGATGTATTCTATCAAGAAGAGAATAAATTACATATTTTCATATAAGGGATTGAATATATTGTTATATATCATCACATCAAAACTGATTTTTCTTTAGTGAGAACAAGGAAACCGAAGAGACTTGTGAGTGCAAGTAAATTTTTTTTTCTCATGATAGTGAAACATAAAGAAGAACATATAATAGACACTTTATTAGGTTGTGATCCAAATCATAAACATGATTTAATCAACATCATATTAATTATGATGATTTTTTTTAGGAACCCACAGGGTTTCCTTCTGAAAGGGAGGTTAAACATGGAATATATTTGCAGCAAGATTCTCCTCTTTTGAACATTGGAATGTACATGTCATCAATGATCAATAATGCATAAATAAATAAGAAAGTTTAGGATATTCTCGATAAAGGAATCATCTAACCAATATACTCTATGTGTGTTTCTCCTATTGTATTAGTTCCGAATAAATATGGCACGTGGAGGATGTGTATTGATTTTTGAGCGTTGAACATGATTTCGGTAAAGAATCGTTATCCTCTTCCTAGAATAGATGATCTATTAGATCACTTAAATAATGTTGTGTATTTCACTAAGTTGGATTTGAGAAGTGCTTACCATTAGATCATAATTGCATAAGGTGACACATTGAAAAATTATTTCAAGACCAAGAAAGGCTTGTTTGAATCGTTGGTTTTGTCATTTGGGTTATGTAACACACCATCAACATTTATGAGAGTAATGAATGATATGTTGAGACCCTACATAGATGATTTTTTTATTGTCTATTTAGACGACATATTGATATTTAGTCAAAGATAGGAAGATAATATAAAGAATGTCAAGACAATATTTGAACTATTGAAGAAGGAAAAGTTGTATATCAAGTTATCTAAATGTGAATTTGGAAAGAATTCTCTAGTATATTTGAGATACATTGTAGGGAATGGTGAGCTAAAGATTGATCCTGCAAAAGTAGGAGTCATTGAAAAATTTCCCAAGACAACTACTACCACCGAAGTTAGGAGCTTCATAGGAGAAGTACAGTACTGGAGAAAATTCATTGCTAATTTCTCATACATAACAACACATGTACATGCATTAAAAAGTGTTAAAAATGTCTTTAAATGGGGAGGCAAGAAACCAAAATCCTTCGAGACATTGAAAGAAAAGGTCAACACCACACTAGTTTTGGCTTTTCCAGATCTACATCAACCATTTGAGATTCAAATTGATGCAAGTATATATGCCATGAGAGAAATATTGATGCAATGAGGTAAAAATATATGTTATCATTATGAAAATTTCACTCAAGATGGGATTAACTATCAAACATATGATAAAGAAATATACGTGTTGGGAGAAACTGTAAATAAATAAAAGAATTACTTAATGGGAAAGGATACAATAATTCATACAGATCATCATCCATTACAGTATTTGGAGTCACAAACCAAGCTACAACAGTCACGACACTTCAGGTGGATGGGTTTTCTACAACAATTTCATTTTTTGATTAAGTATAAGAAGGGTATTCATAAAAAGGTTGCATATATGTTGTCAAGACCATTAATTAATGCATCTACAATACTCAGGTATAATCCTTTAGCACATGAAATTTATGTTGAACAATATGCTAGGGATGAATATTTTAAAGAAGTATATGATGCATTAACTCATTTCAATCAACAATCATATTATTATATGAATGAAAATTTGTTATATTATCTAAGAAAACTATGTATACCAAGAGATGTAAGAGTGAATGCAATTAAAGAATCTCATGCATAAATCATCTCTGGTAATTTTGGGGTTGGTAATATAGTAGCACAGTTACAAATATATTGTTATTGGCCTCGAATGAATGAAAAAACTTCAAAGTATATCAAAGGGTGTGTTATGTGTGCCACAAGAAATCCTAGCAACAAAATGATAAGGTTATATATGCCACTTCTAGTACCTTCTCAGCCATGGGAAAGTATCTCCATGGAATTTGTAGGGGGTTTTCTGATATCTAGGACAGGTCATTATTATCTATATGTCATGGTGAACAAATTCAGGAAGATGTGTATTTTGATTCCATGCAAGAAACATGTCACAATTGAAAAGACAACACAAATGTTCTTTTCTAATGTATGGGTTCATTTTGGACTTCCTACATTTAGTATATCAGATCGAGACTCTTTCTTTTTGGGAAAGTTTTGGTCTCACTTATGGGAGCTAATAGAAACTAAGTTGAAGAAGAGAAAAAAAATTCATCCCCAGATAGATGGACAAACAAAGATGGTAAATAGAATAATGGTACATCTACTTCAAGGATACTACAAAAATCATACTCAGTTATGGGATGAATAGTTACCTTATATACAACATTCCTACAATCGTGCCATGCATTTTTATACTCAGAAAACTCCTTTTGAAGTATGTTTGGTGTACTTTCCTAAGTCACCTATGGAATTTTTCTTTGAAGAAGTAGGTAAATAATATGGAAAAGATGATATAGATAAATCTAAAAGGTTTTTTCAAAAGATTCAACAGGTACATCAAGCAGTATAGGAACAATTGGAGAAGAGCCAAGACAAGTACAAAGCAAGGAATGATCAACATCGGGTTGATCATAAATTTGAAGTTGGTGGTCAAGTATGATTACATATCAACAAACATAGAATGAAAGGTGAAGGTAAAAAGTTAAGACAATCCAATATGGTCCATTCAAGATCTTGCAAAATATTGGTACTAATGCCTTTTGTTTATATCTACCAATCCACATGAAAATGTATTCAGTGGTAAATTTTGAGAGTTTGAAGCTTTATGAGCCTCCTATGATTATGTATGAAGAGGAAAGTATTAAAGTTCTAGGAGTTGATGACTTTTCTCTAGAATATTTAGATGGGCTATGGGAAGGTGTCATTCTCGACAGAAGATTCAGAACTTCACAGTGAGGTGATGTGGAATATATTTGAGTTGGTACTAAAGGGTTAAAAACAAGTAAATAAAAATGGATGGATATCGGAAGGGTGAGGGAAATATACCTTCATTTAGTTGTTTAGTAATAAAAAAATTTGGTGGTCCAAATGTCTTCCAATGGGGATGAATTATCGAGGATGATTTGAAAATGATCATAGAGGTCCAGGAGAATTCATAATGTCCATAGAGGTACATAATGGTCCATAAATTATCAAACTAATACCATCTGAAACTCTCCAAAATACACCATCAATGCATAGAGCTTGGTGCTAGCTTTCCAATGATGCAAATTTCACCTCAAAGAGAGTCTGTATGAAAAAGTTATGAGCGATCAAAGTTCAAGTCAAACATGTAAAATTCAAAGACAAAGGTATAAAAGGGTGACGCATGTCACCACTAAAAGGGTGACACATGTCACAACTAAAAGGGTGACATGTGGCACGACCATACAGACTACATGGCCACACCCCAAGTTTCCAAGTGGGTCGACAATATGTTGACTAGGAAAATGAGTTGGCAACTAACTGGGCAAGGTACAGTCCAATTGTACCAATCACATATTGACAAGTGGAAATGTTCAACCAATGAGAGGCTACCATGTGGTAACCTCCCATTGGCATATAATGGTTAAATTTATGTAAAATTATGGAGTTGATGGGGGTCAAACCCATGACCTCGATAACTTCACAAAGGTAATACACAATCCATACTATTAATGTTCCATACTATGTTTCTTAACCTATATGTGGTACACATTATATTTAAATTTGTGTTAAGATTTTAAAGGTAGAAAAAGGGCTTAGGGCCTAAGCCCTCAACCGTATCCCTTTGTTTATATAATATACCATGTAACTCACACTGAATTCATAGAAGGGCTAATAGATTAACCAACACACACACACACACACACAAACACACATATAGTATATATATAATATATATATAAATGTATAACCAAACACCAAAAACATCAAAATATATGGTGTTTGATGGGGCTCAAACCCATGACCTACCATATATAATTCTATGCCTTAACCAATTTGCCTCTGGTGCGGGTTTGGTTGTGAAACCAACCACTTTTCATTTAAATATTGCCACAAATTTTAGAGGTAAGTTAAGGGAACACACCCTATTTAATGGGTGCGTGGACCGAGGTTGTACAGACACATTAATGCAGAGTTTTTCTCTCATAATCCATGCCCGAGGGTACCTAAGTTTTGGGGCTACATCGTAAAGCGTTCCAAATGGTTCCTTAACGGAATTTCAAGAATTGTATGCTCATTTTGCACGATATTTCAAAAGGAATCCAACAATGCACTCCATTTCTACATTTGAGAAACATGTAAAAGGGTCATTGTAAAATGCAAGCATTTGAGCATTAATAAAAGAAGGTCTCTATTGGAAGTAGACGTGGAGAGGTAGCCTAAATTGGGTGAACTCCGTTTTCCAACTTGTGTATGTGATTTCATTATTTTTGTTCATTTCAAGCTCAATTATTTGTAAGTCATTTTTTCATTAAAGTGGATTTGGTTAGATAAGTGTTTCACATGTAATTTTCATACAATCAAGTGATCATTTTATTTCAAATGTCAAGTAGATGTTTCTTATGTATTTAGAATATTAATAAGAATCTAATGATATTTTAGATTAATAGGCTCAAATCATCCTTTGAGTGTGGCCTCTTCGTCATTAGATTTGGTATCTAACACTTTTGTGTTTGGAATATTGTCAGTTGGCATGTAGAACGTGTCAGTTAGATCTCAACTGACTCCCCAAGTTTCTAGCATTAGTGTCATGGGTTTTTCGACTCCCTTACAATATTTTTTATGAGGTGGGGGGCACATATATCCATCAAACCCCTTACTCGGGAGTGGGTTTTATCCATCCTCAGGTCCTAATCCTGTTATGTGATGGGTCCCTTCCCTAAGAAATGGATTTCAATATGTCAGCACATCATCTACATCCAAACCCCTCACATTCTTAGGCAGGTTTGGGAGAAATCCATTTTCCTTGTTAGGGATGTCTCTAAGGGAAAGCCTTTCCAATCATATTGGAACCCATTGTTTGGATTTGTTCCAACACATGGGACACTAACTAGGAAATCACATTTTTTAGTTCAATAACCATTTTGGAGGGGAATTACCTGCTTATGATCAAGGTTTTCAACCTTCTTACCAAAACCTTGGATTTTAGGAGAACTCTTCCGAGAAACCTGGTTCCAGTAAAAATCTAGGCTCTTTTTTTTCTTACTCCTACCAACCTGGGGTTACACCCTAAGGAATAAGGATTATGATTTAACAACCAAGTATTCCCTTCATATAAATTCTTAATTTACCATATCTTTCAAAATTGATGAATAACCTCGTCTTTCATGATCCTAACTAGTCGCTATTCCCAAATTCGAAGGAAATGTTGGTGAATATTCTAGTGATTATGTCATGACTTTTCACATGTGGTGTTTGTCCAACTCGTTGAATGATTATTATATCCATTTATGTATTTGTCAACGTTCTCTTACCAGGGTCATTTCTAAGTGGTGTATTTAATTGAAGGAGCCATCCTATCGCACATTTCATGACTTGGTGTTAGTGTTTATCAATCAATTTAAACTCCTAGTTCATTATGATGTTGGCACTAATCTGTTGTCGAAGTTTCGGTAAAATATGGCCACTCATATATCTGATCATATTTAGGAGTGGAAGAGAAGAAAGAGAATGATTAAGGAATCCATCCCTCCAAAATTCCTCTTGGAGTGGTGTTTGAAGTATTTTTTTCTTTATATTTCCAAAGACATTTCCACTTCTAGAGTAACTATAGATTAAGAAGATATCTTCAAGGCCCAACATATAGATCTGATTTATTCTCAGTATAGGATCCTTTATGACATCATTGTGTATGTGCCACAGTCAAACACTAACCCTTCCAAACTGAATCTTAGACCTCCTGTCAATGGCATTATGGGTTATATTCAAAGATCACCCACAAACTTGGTCTCAAATTAGATGATACATCTATGAATCCCATATTCTGTGACTATTCAAGATTTGTATTCAACCATCCCCTCCCAAATGTTATAAGTACATACTGTGTAAATGATGAACCCAAAAGGTATCCAACAACCTGACATTAAAAGAAAGTGTAAGGATCAAAAGGGAGGGTAAATAATAATTAAAATTTCAATAAACGAGAGTCTAGTTCTAGTGGGGATAAGATGGAAAAGAGGGAGGTTAATTTTCCTTGTAAACTTTGCAAGGAATATCACCTCACTCATTAATTCCCCAATATGGAAGAATCCCAAAGATTGTTGGCATAGAAGCAACCTGTCATCTTGACCAATTTGTTTCATCACAGACAAAATATGGCTTCATGATATTCATCTAATGCTAGGAGTATGTAGGGGGGTAACCAAGGTACTTCTCCACTGGACATAAAACCATAGAATGTCTACATTCTTATCTTGGATGCTATCTTTATACTCAAGTGTGTAATTACAATAATACCAAGTCTGTTTCAAAGCATAAAGAACCCTCTAAGTAGCAATGGACTATTCATATCAAGAATCCTTCTACGAGTGATGATATGCATCATATACCAAAGGGTGTGTCCAAGAGGGCTTCACATAATCCAAATGCTAGGGACACTCAAAATTATTCGATCGTGGAATATTTCTTTCAATTGCCTTGTTCCATGCCCACTCTCAAGGTGATACAAAGTTTTTCGATGTAATGGAGTGTGTTCCTTTATGCTATTAGGGATATGCATTCTCCTAGATAACAAATAATCATGTTTGACCCCTCTAATTTCAAACATCGCCTCCCTTATCATGTCACATTTCAGATTCAATTGGTGTATTCCAAAAATAGCATTCTTATGATGGTGGTTGATGAGGCAGAATATACGTGTGTCATGTCACTTTCTTATTGGAAAGTTATCATCTCTCCTGAGCTTTCTCCATCCCCTACTCTTCTGAATACATTTGATGGTCATTCCTTTTGGCCCCATGGGGTACTTTCCTCCTTCCCCGTACAATTAGAAGGAAAAACCTTGTATGCTGAGGTGGAAGTAGTCAACGCTCCCTCGACTACAACCTTTTGTTAGGTCGCAGTTGGACTTATGCCATGACTATTGTCATATATTCAGTTTTCCAGGTTACTTGTTTTCCTCACAAAGGAAAAGTCATGACGATCTACCAATTGTATTTTAGTCATTTAGACTTAGCTACAAAACCAAGATATATCATCCCATTAATATATGGTTCCCATGTAATGATTCTCATATCCCAAGTGCAAGATTTTAGAATGACGTACTTTGAGGATCCTTGGATTCTGCCATCCACGTATGATTCAGTAGAAGGGATCAATCATGAAATAATGGAAAGGATGTTGTTTGTAGTAGATACTTTCTATCTAGCCATCCAAAAGGCCACTTCAGACTTGGATCAACTCCTCTTTGGACATAGGATGTTAATGATCTTTTGATGTCCATTTGGGAGGATAAATCTTCTCATTATACTGATTTTATTGAGATGGTATTTCCCTATTATGAGGCTATTCTAGAGGAAATAACGGGTCTAGAGAGGCCCTATGGGTATTTACATCATCGATCATATTTCTTTCCAGATATGGATCATATTGAAAGACGAGAGTTTCATGTACACATGAATGATAATGTTGATAGAACCATGAACCCTTTAGTAAAGAATGGTGTTTTTTCTTAAGGGAATATGGCCAATATCTCATAAACGATACCTATCAAAATGTTGAATAATAAAAAATGTCGTGGAAATTGTGCTCATTGGTGTAGATCATTCTCCTAAAGAGATCTGTGACTATACCTCCTTTTTTAAAGAATTTCATGACGTTTCATTCTTAACTATGCTGATATGAATAAGGGTTTCATGTGTTTGCTGAAAAAATGTGTCCATTTTTAATGGGATACTAACACACAAAGATATTTGGATGTGTTGAAAAAGGCTCTAATGTCTTCCAATCTCCTTCGTCCACCCAATTTACTCGTGACTTCTTGTTGTACCTAGAATCATTTGAATCAATTGTGGGTATGGATTTGGTGCAAGAAGATGATGTGTTTATCAAGAACATAATTTATTACCTAATTCATGGTTTGGTTGATGCTAAGTTATGGTATTCTCATGTTGAGAAACTAGCTTCTGTAACCAACCATACTATCCGTAGACTCTGAAATTACATTCTCCTCTGTAAAACTACTATTATTGCAGATCTTAATCCTTTCTAGTATTTTTTTAATCATCATATCATCGACATAAAATAAAAAAATGAATTGTTATTATGCATTAATTTGAATTAGACTTTGCATTGACAAAGTCCAAACAATTGCTTATTTTTTTAGAGTTGATGTCGGAGTTTCCAAGAGAAGATAAAGAGGATATTCTTGAGGAATCCATCATGGATGAATATTTCTTCCTGGTATATTTTATTGATCCTTGGTATGAATACATTCTTATGTATCTCCAGATGTTAAATTTATCCCCACAATATTCAAGATATGAGCAACGAAATATTCTCCCTCAGGCAAAAACTATATCATCATCGACAATACCATGTATCGTCATGGTGTAGACTCGATTTTACATCATTTTTTGAATCTCGAAGAAGAAAATTGCATCTTAAATGAATCTCATAGTGGATAATGTGGAGGTCATATCACTAGGTTGGAAACATCCCAAAAAATATTATGTACTGGATATTTTTGGGTGACAATCTTCAAAGATTGTATTGAGGTGGTCAAAACATTTCATCGATGTCACATCTTTACTCATAAGATTTATGCAGATCCTTCTCCAATTTTTGGATTCATCGGCACCATCGATTTTACTAAGGGGAGTTTTTATTTCATGATATGACACTTTCCTTCTATTAGGGGTCATCATTACATCATCGTGGTTGTCGACTAACTCACAAAGTGGGCTGAGGCCCTACTTACTTTTTCAAGCGATGGTGAGACTGCTGTGATTTTTATATTCAATCAAGTGATTTCTTAGTTTGGCATTCCAAAATATAGTACCAATGACCATGGAAGTAATTTCCATAAAAAAATGATGTCATATCTTTCATCAGAATTGGGTTTTAGGCAGGAACATTCATCTCCATATTACCCAGATAAGAATGGGCAAGTTGAGGCTACTAATAAGTGTCTCAAGACCATTCTTCAACATACCATTAATGTGATCAAGTCTAATTGGCACATCATGATCTATCCAAATTTATGGGCATACCGAACTATGGTTAAGAATGCTACTAAAGTTTCACCATTCCAACTCATTCACAGATTGGAGGGACTCTTACAGATTGAATGTGAAATACCTTCTCTGAAAATTGTCGTAGAGATTCTACCTAACTCCTCTGAGATGGAAGCACACCTTTTTGACTTGAAACATATTGATGAGAAATGTCCTACTATCACCACTGCAAATGAGGCACATAAGAAATGACTTAATAGTCAGTATGACAAGTTTGTGCACCCAAGGATCTTCTCTGAAGGTGACCTTGTTTTGGTTTACGACCATGACGAAAGAAGTAACCTTGGGGGTAGGGAAGTTCAATCCATTGTGACATGCCCCTTACATTTTGAGACATGCCCTTCGAAAATGATTTTATGTGTTGGATTATTTTGAAGGAAATGTGGGTTTTGAGCCCAAAAATGGGTTCTATCTTAATAATTATTATGCTTGAGCATTCACGCTTAAGCATTCCCCTTGTAATTATTGTACATTTTTTAGTTAATATTATTATAGATCTCTTTTTTCATTAGTGTTTTTTATGGTTCCTATTCTTGGTTGGTAGATGTCACGAGATTCTTCTTATTTCATAGGGTTCCCTGATGGAACTAGTCGTCACACTCAAAACCTTTCTTTCATCACTTGGATAATCTATTTCCCTACAGGACAATTAGTTATTTTTGGAGGTGCTTGTCCCAGCCCATCTACTAATAATGTGGTTGAATACATCGTTGTTTTTTAATTACTTTGTGATGCCATTGCACATGGAATTTATTCCTTAGAAGGTCATTTGGATGCTCAGTTGGTAATGTCTCGACTAAATGGAGAATTTTGTATTCATGACCCCATGTTACATCATTGTTTCCTTTGGGTATGTTTGTTGGAGAGTCATTTTGATTATATCACTTATATTCATGTTCGAAGAAATTGCAATTCATTATGTGATGCATTTTCTAGCTATGTGCTAGATTGGAATTTATATTATTCACTGTAATCAGAAGCATAAATAATTTTACATGTACATAATAAAGACACAGGCACATTGTCATTAAGGAAGATATATATTGTCATCAATGTTCATTATGTACAAAATGTGAATCATGTTACAAAATGGGATTTTAGCCTCAATTGTCCATCTCTAAGGAAATATAATACAAAACAAAATATACAAATTATAGGTTGCATAATGTCAACATGGAGGTTTATGTAGAGAAAAAAGGTGTAGGGTGCCAAGTTGCATAATTTTCCTCTGATCTCGAAGACACATAATCAAATCTCAAGTCCACGATTCATCCGATTGATTTGACCATTTAAGGTCTCAAGACTGGAAAATGTTCTCAACAACATGGATACATCTTCTTCCATAACCAAATCTAGCCTATCCTCAATACTAAAATTTGACGGTACGATACTTAATCATGTCACAATCAAAAGATTCAATACTCACTATATGAAACAACCCGAATTTACTAAGCTTCTAAAGTATTTGTAAAATATATTAAAAAGGAAATTTATATTTTTATATAAATTTATACTTTTAAATAACCTTCAATTGAAGAGTCCCATATAGAAGGGTGTTAAGAACCAAATATTGAATATAAAATATTACAATAGATCCAAAGATATATGAATACAATCACCACACAAGATCTATGAAACCATATAGAAAACCACAACCTTATTATAGAAACCCTTGAGGTAGGGCAACACCATACAATGGATCCTATTATGGAAGGGATCCTCTCCTGTTCACTTGTCTCTTCAAGGGGGCTTCCTCCTATTGAACTACTTCTCCAAATACAATATTTCTCTTCATGTCTCATTACATTGCTTGAACCCCTTTATATAGTGCTATCATCTCCTAAGAACATTCTAGAGGAGGAATCTTCTAGAAGTAGAACCTTCTAAGAAGCCATCTTACAATAATTATATCTAATTACCCATTTATTATATCTAACTACCATAGTGGGCCTTATTTAATAATATAGTGGACCTAGTCCACCTTACATTGAATGACCTCCACTAT
>ML784254.1:326296-343112 GCA_009831015.1 Picea engelmannii | reverse complement strand
AAAGTGATGTAAAATATTATGCAAAACAGATTAAGCATATAGTAATGAGAGAGGACATTGTATACCTTGGAATGATCAGATGAAGTGATATTATGAGTCTAAATACAAGTGATGAAGGGTATAATAATGGCAAAAAGTATGGGAAAAAAGGTACATTGTGTGGTCCTAACAATAATGAAATTCAAAACATTTTTTTTTACCATATTTAATATAAAATACAAAAAACATGTCCACCACTTAAATGATGAAATATAAAAATATGACCACCACTAAAATGAAGATTTATTTTTGTGATTATAAAATAGAACGGTAAACCACAACCCACTAAAAATGGGAAACTTCATTAATATATTTAATTTGAAGGCTATTAAGTAAATAAAAACACATATATATATAATAAATGAAAAGATTTATTTAGTGCATTACCTTTTAGGTTTTTTAAAAAAATGGGGGGGGAAATGAGCTTTAAGAAAAAGAAAATAAATTAAGGAAAAGGGAGGGATGCGTGACTTTTGAAAAAGAGGGTAATTTTTAGGGTTTGATTAAAACAACTTAAAAGAAATGGATTTAGGGTTTTTGAGGAAAAAACCTAATGGGATTAGGTGAAAAAAGGAGGATAAAAGACATGAGAGGGAGAGAAAGGGGGGACTTTTTCAAGCTATTGGTATTGTTATGCTGCGAGACTAGAGACTAGACTGATTTCTTGTAGGAGTTGGGGATTCTTAGCTGACTTGAGTGGTAGCTCAGCCTTGGAGGCGAGCTGGGAAGCTAGGCTACGGTCTGGGTTGTGTGTGGCCCCTTTGCGGCTCGGGGGGCTAAGGGGGAAGGAGAGTACCCCTAGCATTTGGCTGGGAGGTATCGGTGAGTCCTCTACGGTCGACAAGCAGGAGCAGGAGCGGCGGGAGCACAAGAATCATTTGATGCAAGCGTTAAGGACACAGGTATGTAAACCTATGGGCATTTCTGTCTTGTTGCACATGTTTATAAACTGTAGTTTTAATGGATAGTGTGAAAATTTGTAGTTTCAGAGGTTATGGTGTGAATCGTGTCTAAAATTTGTAGTTTAATGGTTAGTGGTGTAAACTGGTAGCTTTAATGGTTATTTCGCTCTTCCCTTTTTTCTTTCATATTTAGTACAGATAGGGGTTCTGGTAAGTTGGCTTGGGTTTATGGTTATTTCCTTCGAGTCCTTGGGCGTTGATTTAGGGTGTTGAAATCTACTATGGGCGTTTATATTTTTGTCGGTGACTTCCTTGATCGTGGGCGTCCCTATTTGTGACTGGGCGTGAGATTATTGCTGGTTTTTACTCTCTGTGGCATTAAATCTCACCGAGGGCGCCTTATTTCTGACTGAAATCGTTTTGTTTTATAGTGACTGTAGGCATTTTTTTTTCTTGTATGTTGGGAGCCTAATTTAACAGCTGGACGAGAACCCACTGTGCGTCCCTCCTGAGTCTCGAATTTTAAAGCCCAATACATGAGTCCAAGCTCCGCGTCCTTACCGTCTTTACCGCGTCTCCACTGCCTTTTTCTTAACCTGTAGCAGACCGCTTATTAAAATGAGAATTTACCTGAGCAAGACCAGCGTATAAAAAAAAACGTTTATTTGTACCCTTAGATGGTGCTTTACACGGTACTTAAAGCAGGGACTGGAAGCGATTAAATTCTTCCCTTAAGTATTTCATTCACGGCCTTTCCAGCACACACCTAGACAGTTGGACAATAAGAGAATATTGTTCTATCACACCGTTAAACCTTTGCTCCATGTTTGTATCCAATGAAATGTACCAGATTTTAAAAGAGAAGGGTGAGCGAATGTGAGGGAAGAGAGATTAAATTGTGATGGGGGTTGCCCAAAAATAACAGGTGGGTGTGTCATTCATTTAGTTATGGAGAATAGAGCATTCAAACTTGAAGAACGCAAGCCTTTAAGCCAGAAGCATAGCCAAGTCTTGTGTAACTGTGCATTTGTTTTTTTTTTTCCTATCTCTTGGTATTGCCTTTCCCTGAGCGAACATAACACGCTCGACCTGCCTACGCTCGACCTGCCTTCCAGACCTTGTGCACGCTAGTTTAACCTATTCCTTGGTCCTTCCTCTGTCCATTCACCTTCTGGCAGTTAGTCTTCTCAGGTAGTTCAGGTTTCATCCCTCACCCACGGCCCTAGACCTAATTTGTGAGTTGCCTACGCTCGTGCGTACCAACCATCCTTCTGCCTCACAACGAAAAACCCTAACCTTAAGCTGAACCCTAATATCTATTTCAGCCAGTCTCATAATGATATTTTATGCTCGAACGCCCCTAGTTTAGAAAAATTTACATTGGCCTTCCTAATTCAGAAAAGATTATATTCCTGAGGTTGCCGCCTCATTTTATTTTTAATAAGATAAAATTATGTTTTATTCTTTTCCATTTTAAAAAGTTACACTCCGTGTGGTAGCCGACTAATTTTTTTTAATTAAAAAAAAAACTGATTTTCTGTCCTTTTCTAATCCCAAAAGAAAACGCTCGTATAGTAGCTAGCGTCGGTCCATGGAATACCCCAAGCACGCTACCCAGCGCTCTGTTACCTGATATCGCTGGTGGGTGAGCGATTGATAACACGCGTCCTGTTTCAGTCCCAATTAAAACTTCCTTTCGACAGCTGCCTTGATCGTGACTCCTTTTGCATGCAAGGTCCTCCTAAATGGCTATCAGGTGGTGATTACATTGGGGTAGCTTTAGTGTAATTCAGAACCATCAATGCTATGCATAGGATGTTATTTTTATTGTCTTTTCATTATTGTCATTTCCAGGTATTAGCATCCTTAATTATTGTAGTTTTATATATATATGCCTTTTAAAAACACTGGTATTTTAAACACTGTCGTACCTATAGTGTTATTGGTCATTAAAATATGAGGATTATTGTTATGGTTACACATGATGTTAATAAAAATATGTTGTATTTCTATATTGTCCCTTAAAAACGTGGTCCTTGTTAGATCTTAGCATTCTAATTATTGTTATTTTTACACTGTACCTTCAAAAATATTGTTATTTCAACCATTGTCATATTAAATAGGGTTATTGTTATTTAATTGGTTTTTGCTTAATTGTTATGAAATTGCCAAGATGTTATTAATTACTAGTGACTGTAATGATTGGATACCTATGGCAAATTAGGTAATGTGGTGTTATTACTGCTTAAAGGGAATGATAATGGTTAATTGTTATTCAATTGTTATTTAATTGGTTGGGTTAATTGTTACGAATTTGCCAAGAATTCTTTTTGTTTACTATTGAATTGGGGGTGAAGCATGAATGTAATGTTATGGTTACTGGCTGCAGTGTTATTGAATGTTAATTATTAAAATGTCGTTAGGTTGGGCTGGAACGGTCCGAATTGCTAAGTTGCAAGGCATTACAATGTAACTGCAATGTTATTTAATCATTTGTTATTATATGGTCATTTAGTTATTATTACAATATTAGTTAGTTGCAAGGTTAATTAGGTCATTGCTAGTAGAAGGTTAAATTGCAAGCCTTATATCATAATGTAATAAAGCTAGCGTTCAAATTATGGCAATTGTGGTAAGGATAAGGTAGTTTCAATGGAAGGGATTATTGTTAGGTTATTGATTTAAATATGCAATGGTGTTGTCTTCATGGTGAGGAATTGTTAGATTTAATGTGAAGGGATATTGTTAGGATAAGTTGATTTAAGATATACCTTGGTGTTGTCATTATGAAAATGTTAATGTAGCTATATTTTTATGGAGGTATCCTATCGATGGAGGTTCCTGTTATTGCGCAAAGTCAAGGTGATATAATTTAATGCATTATTAGATCATGATAACGGAATTGTAATGTTTATTGTTAAAGACGAACTTATATAATTGAATGTTCTTGAATGAAGCACAAGAGAATTATTCTGAGTTAGTAAAGGAAGGGTGTGGTTCTTAAAATTAACGTGGTACTGGGTTGGTAAACCTTCCTTGTGCTTGGTCTGCTTGTGTCGGGCGTAAGGTAGACACCCCCTTGTAGCCTTAGTATTGATGACTGTGTGTGTGTTTTTCTGTGTAAGGAATCCAATGCCGTATCAAGAGTCTCAGGCCCTTTAAAGGTAGGGTTTCCACTCTTGCAACACACCTGAGGGGCTTACTAGTTTATGCCTGAGCAGTCGGCCAGGGGCCTGTCTAATCTTCTTTCGAGAAGACATAAGACTAAACACCCTTATTTCCTGTGCAGAAATAGTAAATCTAACACCATGGATTCTTCCCTCTGTGTTCTGACTGTGCAACCCTAGTATGTCTTAATGTTGTGTAGTATGCCTCATGCCTATGGTCGTATCTTGTTGCAGTTACTCGTTGTGAGCCTTCAGTCTTCTTGTGTTGAACATCGTGGTTGCGTCTTGTTGGTTGTCAAGTGGCGACATGGAGTCTAGTGTATCTGTTTCCCCTCCTACACGCGCGTACACACGGTTAAAACAAAAAAAAAAAATTGCACCTGTTGTCAGAGTAGTTGTCCTAAAGAGGAGGGTCTTTACATATGGTATCAGAGCCGGTTCTAGCCGCGACTTGGGGTTCGCTACGGCTTTCGTTGACATGAGTTGGTTTTATTATATTGTTGTTGATCGAGTTGTTTGTGTGCGTACAGGTAATCATGGTTAGAGGACGCCGCGGAGGTAGATGACGGGGTGCTAGAGGAGGAGGCGAGACGCCTCCAACAACATCTATGCCTGAGGTGTCTAACCCCCAGAGAGGCGAGCAGGTTCTCGGACAGGAGAAGATAGAAGTTGGTGATGTTATTGGGATGATGAGATCCTTTCAGCGCATGTCTAAGGCTCTGATCAGCCGTTTTGACAGAGACGAGGCCAGGGCACCGGCACCCCCTAAGGTTCTGCCACGCCCACCAGCCGCTATAGGTGGCATTCATCGTGAACTCGAGAAGGTAAAATTTCCCGAGTTCTTTGGTGCCCCGGACGGTGCAGCTGCCGAGGCATGGTTGGAGAATATGGCGATGTGATTCGCACTTCGCGATTATACCTCCAACATGAAGGTCTGCATGGCGGTCTTTCAACTGAAGGGGAGCACTCTTCTATGGTGGAAGATGCTCCTGCCGCAGCTGAACATGGCCGTGGAAGACGTGTCATGGGAACTATTCGAGGAACGGTTCCGAGAGAGCTACCTTTCTAAGGAATTCATTGAGCGTCAGCTCAACGAGTTCAACGCGTTACGGCAGGGAGGTCATATGGTGCCCGAGTATGAGGCACATTTCATGGAGTTTCTCTGGTATGCTCCACACCTTAACACAGAGAAGCTCAAAGTCAAAAGGTTCGTGTTTGGCCTTAATGACAGTCTGCGTGCAAAGGTTAGGATATTGATGCCTCAAACCTTGGACGACGCTGTCCAAAATGTCCTCATAGCAGAGGAGGAGCTTATCAGCGGGGGTCAGACTAGGACTTCAGCGAGACCCGCAGGGCAGAGTTCATCGGGGGCGCTGCGACATCAGACACTAGCGAGACATACACTGAGACATCGTGGCTTCCAGAGGGGATCCACGTTCACTACACCTCGACGGCCGCTGCCTCAGCAGTGAACACCTTATCGAGGACCACAGCACCAACAACCGCGTCACGCACAGCAGCAACAGTTTAGGCCTGTTCAGCAGAACAGACCAGGATTTCAGGCCGGTGGGCAGTCATCTTCTACTTCGGGTACCAGGACTACTGGGCCGAAGAAGGGCTGGTGGACACGTGGGGAGCCACACTACCAGCGCGACTGTCCTGTGGAGAGGACCAGGATGTTCGGATCATCCGGACCCACTACAGTGGGAGATATGGGCAAGGCCCATAGGATTCATGCAGCGGTGAATAACTGCCAGGGAGAGCACCAGTCGACTATGCTCGAGACGATAGGTATTGTCGCTGACCAGACCCTTAGTATTTTGATAGACCCAGGAGCTACTGAGAGTTTTATTTCTGGTGTAGCACTAAAAAGGATTAAGGTAAAGGTAGTCGAACAAGATGAGTTTAGCTTCGTGGAGATGGCTTCGGGAGCCAAACAAAAGGTCGGAGGGAAGGTTGCAGGCTGTGCCCTTAACCTGGGAGATTTTTTCACAAGGGTCAACTTGTACGTCACGACCTTAGGATCTTATGACGTCGTGATCGGTATGGATTGGTTGGAAATGCATGATGCGATACTCAACTGTAAGATGAAACGGTTGAGCTCGGTTGATGATGAAGGACAAAGACATGTGATTGTAGGAAGAAACCAGGGAGTTTCCCTGTGGTTCATCTCTTCCTTACAGTTACGGAAAAGTATGCGCAAGGGGTGCAAACTTTATGCGATCCTCACGCTCAACGAGAAGGGAGTAGTGGAAGGTCTAGAACACCTTCAAGTGGTGAAGGAGTTTGCGGACGTATTTCCCGAGGAGTTGCCTGGGATGCCGCCAGAAAGGGAACTGGAGTTTACCATAGACCTGAAACCGGGAACCGAACTGATAGAAAGAACGCCTTATTGGATGTCGACCTCGGAGTTGCAAGAGTTGAAAATGCAACTGAAGGAGTTGTTGGACTTGGGACTGATACGCCCTAGTGTTTCACCGTGGGGTGCACCAGTTATTTTCATACGAAAGAAGGATGGATCATGGAGGCTTTGCATTGACTACCGTCAACTGAACAAGGCTACGATCAAGAATCAGTATCCCTTACCAAGAATTGACGATCTATTCGATCAAATGAAGGGTGCGATGGTGTTCTCCAAGATCGATTTACAATCCAGATATCACCAGTTACGGATCAAGGAGGATGACATCCCTAAGACCGCCTTTAAGACGAGATTTGGACATTACGAGTTCACTGTTTTTCCATTTGGACTGACAAACGCCCCAGGGGTATTCATGAGTTTGATGAACGAGGTGTTCCCAGAGTACTTGGACAAGTTCATCCAAGTATTCATTGATGATATTTTGATCTACTCTCGGACGATGGAGGAGCATGACGAGAACTTGCACTTGGTACTACAATGTTTACGAGAACACAAATTGTATGGGAAGTTGTCCAAATGTTCTTTTTACCAATCGAGGATTCACTACTTAGGGCATGTCATCTTCGGCGAGGGTATCGCCGTGGATCCAGCCAAGGTTGAGGCTATTATGGAATGGCCTGCGCCAACGAATGTCACAGAAGTGCATAGTTTTATGGGGTTAGCAGGATACTATCGACGATATTTCGAGGGGTTTTCGAAGATAGAAAATCCGATCACGGAATTGCAGAAGAAAAACAAGAAGTTTGTTTGGAAAGAGAAATGCGCGGAAGCATTTCGGAGGCTTAAAGAGTTGTTGACAACCGCACCAATACTAAAGGTCCCTGACATGGATGCAGACTTCTTGGTATGCACTGACGCATCTAAGGAAGGTTTAGGTGGAGTCTTGATGCAGGACGGACGAGTGATTGCTTACATTTCGAGGAAGCTGAGAAGGCATGAGGAGAACTATGCGACGCACGACTTGGAGTTACTAGCCATCGTAGATGCCTTGAAGGTTTGGAGACACTACCTTGTTGGATGAAAATTTGAATTAAAGACTGATCATTGTGGACTACAACACATCTTTACGCAAAGCGACCTGAACGCGCGACAATGGCGTTGGTCGGAATTGCTTAGCGAATACGACTTCGAGATTACTTACATAAAAGGAACAGTGAACTGAGTGGCGGATGCCTTGAGTCGGAGGCCATGCATCTTTTCGGTGTTACCCCTTCAGACAAATCTACGTGAGAAGATTCTCACCTTACAGCGTGATGATGACTGGTACACCGAAGTTAAGGATTTTATCAGACAAAACACGATGATGATACCACGATATGAGGGATATTCATTGGATAACGATGGGTTATTGAGGTTTAGAGGTCGGATTTACATAGCACCTAACGACGAGTTGAGGATGTTGATCCTGAGTGAGGCTCATAGAGCGGTATACATGGCTCACCTAGGAGTCACGAAGATGAGGGTAGACCTTAAGCCCTTATTCTTCTGGAAGGGAATGAAGGCCGACATAGTCAACTTTGTGGCTAGATGTCTCGAGTGTCAGCAGGTAAAGGCTGAACATAGACACCCGACAGGATTACTTCAACCACATGCCATTCCAGAATCGAAATGGGAAGTTATATCGATGGATTTTATTGTTGGATTGCCACTGACGGCAAGGAAACACGACTCGATTTTTGTAGTAGTAGACACTCTGATGAAGAGTGCTCACTTTATTCCCATGCGTATGACATATCAAGCACCTGACATAGCTAGAGTTTTCATCAGTGAGATTGTGAGGCTGCATGGCGTGCCTAAAAAGATTATATCCGATCGAGGATCGGTGTTTACTGGACGATTTTGGACGAGTTTCCAAGAGGCCTTGGGAACCCAACTTAACTTTAGTACTGCGTATCACCCAAAGACAGACGGACAGACAGAACGTACGAACCAAACCTTGGAAGACATGTTGCGCATGTACGTGATGGACCAACAAAAGCGTTGGGAGGAATTCTTGCCCCTAGTAGAGTTCGCTTACAACAACAGTTATCAAAGCACCATAAAGATGGCACCTTTTGAGTTTCTTTATGGGAGACCGTGTCATACGCCCTTGAGTTCGGATCGGCTTGAGGATAGGGTCCTGGTGGGACCAGAAGTGATCCAATAAATGGAAGAGCAGATGAAGACCATAAGACAAAGGATAAAAGAAGCGTAGGATCGATAGAAGATTTATGCCGATGCGCACCGAGTCGACCGTAGTTATGAGGTCGGCGATCGAGTTTTCTTGCGGGTTAAACCACATAAGAGTTTGATCAAGTTTGGAAAGGGAGATAAACTCTCTCCTAGGTTCGTGGGACCTTTCGAGATTGTGGAGAGAAAGGGGCTTGTGGCCTATCGACTAGCCTTACCTGATTCTTTGAAGCGTATGCACGATGTTTTTCATGTATTTGTTTTGAGACATTATATTAGTGATCCTACACATGTGATTGACCTGAGTTCCTTGCAGGTATCGGACGAGGGAGCGCTCATGGTTGAGCCGGTCCGCATCTTAGATCATCGCGTTCGACAGTTATGACGTCGAATGGTAGATCAGGTCAAGGTCCAGTGGGACAGTTATAGTCCACACTCGACGACCTGGGAGGACGCAAATGATATGCGTCAGTAGTTTCCATTTTTTTTTGATAGATAGACTTATGATACTGTGATACTTTATTTCTGCATTTATACTGAGAAACTTCAGGACGAAGTTTAGACCAAGAGGGGGTGTATGTAACATCCCTCTCTAGCGCACTGAGAACACTTATTATTTGAGGACACTTGCTCGCAAGTGATCTAGACTTTTATGATGTTAGACCATTTATACTTGATTATGATGCGATTGACAGATGACATGATGTGTTACTAGTTGATGTAGATAGGTGCTATTGACTCAGTTTTATTGAGTGTGCAGGATTTTTGACCTTGAGGATGTAGAGGCATTGGTAGAACCCCCTTGGACTCCGGACTGAGTCAGGGAGTGTGCCTTTGGGTGATATGTTTACTATGATGTTTCATTCGATTTGATGATTTGTTATTGACATTTTTGACATGATTGTTGATGATGCAGGCTGGCGATAGCTTGTCGACCAGACTCATATATGGAGTAAAGGGGCCACACACGATTTGCACAGAGGTTGAGGGAGAGGGGTGGACAATAGCCCTGCCACTGCCTGCTAGCACTCCCGCCGTGGCTCGAACTATAGGTTAATGATTACCTAGTTCAAGAGGATCCACGATGCCGTGAGGGCAGACTGCGACAGTCTCTCACGATGATTCTAAGGGGCGCACAATAAGGCAGGGGCCTTATTCCTTAGAACCCTTAGTCTCCTACAAGTTCACCTGGTGGAGTGTTGACTCTGGGGGTTATAGAGGTCTACCAATCAGTCCAGTCAGTGAGTGGCACCCTTGGAGCACGTGGTGCATCCTGAAGGGAACGTCGCACAAAAGAAACTCAGTTGGCGAGTGGCACCCTTGGAGCACATGGTGCATCCTGAAGGGCACGTCGCCCAAAAGAAATACAAGAGGCGAATGGCACCCTTGGAGCACGTGGTGCATCCTGAAGGGCACATCGCAATAATGTGGTTGAAGGAGTCAGCCTAATTAGCCCTAAGTCATCAGCACCTGAATAAAACCTTAAGCAATTCCCCTAACCAATCATCGCCTAGCTCAGAATCTCAGCCCTAAGCCTAAGAATTTTCTAGAAAAAAGAAAAAAAAAACAAATTCACACAACAACCCACTTAAGTACTGGTTGGGTCTTCATAAAACTCTTGGGGTAACTGGAGAGAGTAAGGATCTAAATAAACTCAGGGATTAAAAAAAAAAATTTCAAGGAAGAAATTGATTCCTAATGTGTGAAAGAACACAAGACATTAAATAATTAAACAGGGGGGGGATTAATAAAAATAGGGATTAATTACTCTTCTAATCTTTCTTTATGAGACATTATACATATTTTTTCTTTACTTAAAAGAAAAAAAATAAAATAAGAGGGAAACTTTTGTCTTTAACTTTTCTTTTTCTAGGTAATGAAATTCAAAACATTTTTTTTTATCATATTTAATATAAAATACAAAAAACATGTCCACCACTTAAATGATGAAATATAAAAATATGACCGCCACTAAAATGAAGATTTATTTTTGTGATTATAAAATACAACGGTAAACCACAACCCACTAAAAATGGGAAACTTCATTAATATAGTTAATTTGAAGGCTATTAAGTAAATAAAAACATATATATATATAATAAATGAAAAGATTTATTTAGTGCATTACCTTTTAGGTTTTTAAAAAAAAGGGGGGGGGGAAATGAGCTTTAAGAAAAAGAAAATAAATTATGGAAAAGGGAGGGATGCGTGACTTTTGAAAAAGAGGGGAATTTTTAGGGTTTGATTAAAACAACTTAAAAGAAATGGATTTAGGGTTTTTGAGGAAAAAACCTAATGGGATTAGGTGAAAAAAGGAGGATAAAAGACATGAGAGGGAGAGATAGGGGGGACTTTTTCAAGCTATTGGTATTGTTATGCTGCGAGACTAGAGACTGGACTGATTTCTTGTAGGAGTTGGGGATTCTCAGCTGACTTGAGTGGTAGCTCAGCCTTGGAGGCGATATGGGAATCTAGGCTACGGTTTCGGTTGTGTGTGGCCCCTTTGCGGCTCGGGGGGCTAAGGGGGAAGGAGAGTACCCCTAGCGTTTGGCTGGGAGGTACCGGTGAGTCCTCTACGGTCGGCAAGTAGGAGCAGGAGCGATGGGAGCACAAGAATCATTTGCTGCAAGCGTTAAGGACACAGGTATGTAAACCTCCAGGCGTTTCTGTCTTGCTGTGCGTGTTTATAAACTATAGTTTTAATGGCTAATGTGAAAATTTGTAGTTTCATAGGTTATGGTGTGAATCGTGTCTAAAATCTGTAGTTTAATGGTTAGTGGTGTAAACTGGTAGCTTTAATGGTTATTTCGCTCTTCCCCTTTTTCTTTCATATTTAGTACAGATAGGGGTTCGGGTAAGTTGGCTTGGGTTTATGGTTATTGCCTTCGAGTCCTTGGGCGTTGATTTAGGGCGTTGAAATCTACTATGGGCATTTATATTTTTGCCGTCGGCTTCCTTGATCATGGTCATCCCTATTTGTGACTGGGCATGAGATTATTGCTGGTTTTTACTCTCTGTGGCATTAAATCTCACTGAGGGCGCCTTATTTCTGACTGAAGTCATTTTGTTTTATAGTGATTGTAGGCGTTTTTTTTTCTTGTATGTTGGGAGCCTAATTTAATAGTTGGACGAGAACCCACTATGCGTCCCTCCTGAGTCTCGAATTTTAAAGCCCAATATGGAGGGGAAATAGGTTTACGGGAGGGGCATTCTATGGGAGATTGGGGATTGATTTTTGGGGCTCTTGGATTTGCAGAGAGGAGTGGAGTTTTGGAGTCGGATTGGATCAGTACAGGCACCAGCTTGCTGAAGGTTTTGGGCACGGGGGCTAGGATATCCATATGATATTCTGGAGCTAGGTAGTTTTCCTAGTTGGCAGGGAGAATAGTAGGTTTGGGCAGTGTTGGTCAGTGCAACAGAAAAGAAGGAAGGCAACAACAAGGCAACAAGGCAAATTAGCATCAGACCCAGGTATTTAAATTGTGTATTTGTTATATTTTTCTATAAAATTTTATTACTTGATGATAAATCTATATGCGAATGTGCTCAATTAAACGAATCATTGAATCTTACTGCTATGTTGTAGAATTAATGGATGTTTAATTTTTTGGCTATTACACAGATCTTGAACCAAGGCTGAAAACATAACCTGCAATATTATTCCGCTCATCCGGGTCACCGGTCCAATCTGAATCCGTGAAACCAACTAATAAATGAGTCCCCCTTGAACTCTAACGTATCTCGAACTGAATTTTACCATAGACATAGCAGATTATCCTTTTAGATTCTTTCCAATGGCTTTCATGGGGTGTTTCCATATACTCGGAAAAAAAACCAACAACAAAGGAAAGATCAGGACGGGTATGAGTCAAGTATAATAGGCTACCAACTAACTAATGGTACAGGGTGGCATCAACTTCAGAAGAATTACAGGTGACAGTAAGTGTAATGTACATCAAATTTGACATAATTGTTTTTTTTTCTAAGGGGCACTAATCTCCATTTTATCTTATAATCTTCATAACGAAGGGGTGGTAATGTTCATTATGATTATATATTTATATTTTTTCCATCACATGAGGACAGTCCTACACGAGAATAACTTAAAACTTTATATAAGAGGCTCTCCAAAATTTCTAGCACCTTTCTTCAGCACATATAGTTTTACATATAGGTATTAAATACATATACATATATCCACCTATATAGAAATGTACATTTAGGATTTGAGTCCTAAATTTCCCTTTTAATATTTGATTCTTCATGCTTGTGTGTGACTCTATGAAATTGACTTTGTAAACTATAGAAATCCTTTCCCAATTGTGTGAATTCCACCGTATAACACATAACCCATAATAACCTAGCCATACATTAATATCATGGTACTTGTTTAAGATATAATTAATACTAGGGGTTAAGTGATTAGCACAAGGGACATGGTTATGCTTCGGTGGAACACAAGCTAACTAACAGTGTTCAGGTAGTTACTGGTCTATGGTTAAGTGAAAACCATAACCGAAACGACCAAAAGAGCATGGTCTAGACCTAACTCGTCTGCACTTAATCCTCCTCCATAACCGATCATTAAGTAAGGTGGCAGGTGCAAACTGAAAAGTCTTAAAGACCCTTCCTGCGATATTAAATAGAGGTTTGGTGGTGTACGCCCAAGGTTAATGTTCACTCTCCGTGCCCACTATGATTTCACCACCTCATATTGATCGCATGGCCTCAGCCTGTATCCTTTACTCACCCATTACTCGAACTGTCGGGAAATATTTAGAGTATTCTTTCTTTGTCACACCCAAATCTTGTGTAAACACAAGATTCGACCATATGACCTCTATTACTCTCGGCCCAAATGAACAGTCAGCCATGGGATACTAAATTCTCGTTGATGCTAGAGTTCGTTCAGAGACCCTGGCTAGAGACTTTGAAAGGTAAGTGTATTTAATGCTTGTTATTTACTTTAACCTGCAAATTTACTTTATCTAGAAGTATACATAGATTTTACCTGTATCTTCTCGAATGTTTTAAACTTTGGTAATTTCTTAAAACTTGTTTGTAAGGTCCTTGAAGTTAGGTTTCGATTGAGGTCAACTCTGTCATTTCATAATTTCTTTTTCTTTCATCCTTCATCTGGAAAGTAATGAATACTTTTATTTTTTGAACCGTGAGTTCTTGAATATTAGAAGGTTCTATGTGTACTAGCACCATGGCCAAAGCTATAACTCTGTTTTTAGACAAAAGAAAGTCATACGAGTGTTCTTCATCGAGCTTGGGTTTAGACTCTCCCTTGTATAACCAGTCATTTTCTACTGGTTGTTACTGAATTTTCTATATGAGTAGGTCATATTTTGAAATTATTGAATCTTTATAGTTCCTCGACCTTCCCGTAAGGAGTCATGGCATACTGGGTTCTCCCCTGAAATATTTACTGTAAGATAAAATAGTTATTCTATAATATTCAAGGATTAGGTATATCCACAAGAGTTCTAAATTGTGGCTCAAGCATTCAAGAGAGGTGATGGTTTCACTGAGTGACATTACCTAAAAAGGTCTTTAACGAATTTTCCTGGTAGGGTTATTCCATAAGCGTTCCACGATACTTGGCTTTCCATGAACTAGAGGGTTTTCGTCTTGTCTATGTCAATAGGGTTTTCTAAGCATCTCGAACCATGTTGATTATTGTTTTCTTATTATTTCCGGTTGTCCAAACATAGCAGTTATTACAAGGGCAAGGGTGAAGTCTCATTCTTGCAACAATTCAATAATTTTATAGTATTTTGGTAGTGTAGTATCTCTATACGATTTTAAAACATTTTTAATTTACAGTTCCTTATAAGTTTTCTTTTGATTGTTAACGAATTGGTTGCATCAATCTAATGATGGGACCTCCTAATGTTTTGTGAGGTACCCATGAGTTTGATCTCGTCCCATTTTCCCTTCCATTCTGTGGGCATCCTCCTCAACTATGCGGTGATACGTCCGATTCAGACCGTAATTTAAGTGATGTTGCATATTCATGGATATCAAGTTTTCTGTAGCATAATGGTTGTCTTAGATTTTATTTAATCTAATCTGTTTCATAGTTCTAATGGTTTCTCGTTCTCATTATTCTTTGTACTTCCTCTCAGGCGTTGCTTGCTCACAAGTCTTTAGACTCAGAGTCGTGCCATGTAACAAAAAGGTATTCAAGTTCTAAAGTAGCGCTTCAACTTCTTACAACTTCTACTGAGTGCTTTGATTTGTATAAAGTCTTCGATTTGTATAAACTCATCGTAAGTAGAGATGCAAGAATTGTATGGCACATGATTTAATTATATACTTGGGTTTCTTAATGAGAAGGCCTTAAGGGATGAACCCTTAACTCTGTAACGAATAATTAAGGTCAATTTTAGTAAATGCGACCAATCGGTCCATTTCTTGTTGGTGCATTGATTAAGAAATATTTAGGGTTTTAGGTTGGGTAAATTTTCCCGGTTATTGTTGAATACGTGAATGCTTATTACAATTAATTTCCAAGCTGTGAGTCTATGATAAATTCAAAAATTCTACATATTGTTTTAATTTTCTATAACTTGTCATTAGAATCAACAATGTTATTTAGTTCTTTCATTTCAATGCTGTCAGACTATTATAATTCTATGTTAACAGAGCTTGTGAAATTCCCAGATATATGTAAATCTATTTACGGGGTTCCATAAAAGTCTTTGAGTTCATAGGACCTCATGCCTCTAGCATTTAGTCACAAGTCTTTGTAGTTGTTGACAAATTTTAGACTTGTTTGAATTTTAATTCCAAAACTTCATGTATGTTCAACTAGACCTAATCGCCTTCCGATTTATCATTAATACTTACAGATATATACATGTATATATATACTGTAGTTTCCTGTAATGAAGTATTGGAATTTCACATTCTTGTTTCACACACACACACACACACACACACACACACACACACACATATTTAGGTACTCGTATGCAGAGTTATCTCCTATTACACTATAACCATTTACAACAGTAGTTTCAATTAGGCAGGGTACTTCCCGCAAAACAGAGATAACTCATAGGGAGATATATGCATGTGTATTATATTCAAGATACCATCTTTATCTCTAATGACGATTACTGACAAAAAGATCAAATATATCATATACATTGAACTGGAAACAAGATTACTAACATAATTAATGCAGTAGGATCCACAAAATTACAGTTACAATCTTCTTCAAAATTAAATAACAGAACATCTCGTATATATATCTAAATCAGTAAAATTACCATTATGAAATAATTCATCATGATATGTAGGTAGAGAAGGATAAAGTAGACATATCTGAGAAAATTTTCCGAATAAAAAATGGAACAACCACGTTCCTCCCAACCTTAGAGAAGGACAACCAATTCACTTGTTTTGTTCACCCCCTAGCTTGACCATGAGTCCATGAGGGCTAACTCGGAATTCCTCCTCAACAAATGCCTTTTAACTTCAACAATCTTCTCCTTGCCTCACACTCAACAAATATTGTTAATAACAACAAGAAATCAATAATATTTCCCTAGCATACTAGGCAACGTCCTGCCTCCTCACATATGCTATATATCAAAAAATTATTTTTTCCTAGGTATTTTCCCTCCCTTGGGAATTTTTTGTAGATTTCCAAATCCATGATTTTGAGGGGCTGCCAATGGCCAAATTCCTGATTTTCCACTTGTAACAATCATCCCTGAGGTAGTTCCAACGTGCTCCCCACTCATGGATTCATGGTCAACTGTTTTTAACATAGTTGTTCCATTTGTCCTCCTGCAATAATTACAAAATACTATGTTTTCATACAAGTGTCATAGTCAAATAGTTAGTTGGGCCAAATCAGATCTCTGCCCAACAGTCATAATCATTAATTACAATTTACCAAATTCAAAATTTGGAATTGCCATAAATGGAAACAAATTTCCAAATTCGAATTTACCAAAGGGTGAAATCATGAAGGTGGGTTACACTTTTGCTTGTTTTATGAAAAAAAAAACTGTATTTTCACAAGTTATTCAACTTCCGACATATAAAAGTATTTTTTTTATTTAGAATTTCACTTTACAGTAAAAACAAAACTTGTG